>JAQPPZ010000468.1:0-107500 GCA_028583015.1 Wollemia nobilis
TTTGAGCAATTTGTTCTTGGCAAGGTTTCACTGTAAAATGTGAAGCACCAAATGTGATTGTGATCTTGGACAATGACCAATTGATGATGATCATGGGCAAGTGTCCTTATGGTAAGCTATTCATCTTACCAAATTGCATGGATTCCCATCGCTATAATCACCGAGTTTGTAGAATAACCCACTAGATACGAGGTTCACTTGTATGCTACTTGAACTTACCGCGATGGGAAGATAATGATAGATGAAATATGGTGACGAAAGCATGTTGGATGAAGAAATGCGATTATTTCACTCAATGTAGAGTTCACTTATGAATTGATGATGTTGAATGAAATGATTTGTGTCTGTTCTTTGCCCTTAATAGATAAAGGGGTTTTTGATGATGTAAACTAAAATGATTGTGTCTGTTCTTTGCCCTTAACAGATAAAGAGGATTTTTATGCTGAAAAGGAAATGATTATGCCTATTCTTTGCCCTTAACTGATAAAAGGGTTTTTGATGATGAGAATGAAATGATTATGTTTGTTCTTTACCCTTAACATCAATAAAGGGATTTTTAGATTTTGTAAGTGTCCTTATGGTAATCTATCCATCCTACCAGATTGCATGGATAACCAGCCGCTGCAACCGCTAGGTTTCTAGGATAAACCACTAAATACAAGGTTCATTTATGAATTTTGCATAATGATAAATGAATGGATAATGTTAAATGTGAATGTTATCTATTTTTGACCCAACAGATGAAGGAATTTTTGCAATTTGTAATATGTGATAAGTGTATTTGTTTTTGCCCTAACAGATGAAGGGGTTTTTAAAATGTGTAAACATGATGAATGTAGATGTTTTTCCCCTAACAGATAAAGGGGTTTTTGATGGTGAAAATAAGATGATTTGTGTCTGTTCTTTGTCGTTAACAGATAAAGGGGTTTTTGATGATGAAAAATAAAATGATTATATTAATGTAAGAAAAATATGATGTGCATGCGAAATGTTTATATGGATGACTAAGGCAAGCTACATGGTGAATATAAATGCAATGGCAAATGCTTATTTGGCTGATTAATGCAAGATAATGGTAAATGAATGCAAACTTTATATGATAGGAATGCATGTTGTTCATATGATCTTTTACAGTTCAGAATTTTCTTGGCCATTTTTTTTGTCCATTGTTTAGCCATCGGGGGTACCAAATTTGGTGGTGTTATGCAACTTAACAATGGAAGACATGGATGTTGACATGAAAGAAGAATATAGGGATTTTGATATGGAAAAAGATATGGATGTTGATATGGAAGAAGATATGGCTGTTGATATGGATGTTGATATGGAATGAGTACTACAGGATTTTCAAAGACTCAAACATACTAGTGTCCTTAACCAAACCCACTAAGGTTGTTTAACTTTCCTTAGGACCAATGTGTGTGCAAGTGAGGTTCATGTACCAAATCTTGATCGTGACAATGACCCTATCCAATCAATCACTAGTGTGTGTGCATGTGAAGTTCATTAACCCATTATGAGTAAATTAGGCATGACCTGTTATGGGGATGACCCAGAGGTTAACCTATCCTTATGTGCAGTCAGAGGTCTCTCTTTTTACGAGAGAGACATATCGTCTCACATGAGCTTACTCCACTACCAATCAGGCATTTATCTACCATTCCTCCTTAACTCAAAATGTTCTTAAGATTTGAGGAAATGTGGTTGGTTCAGGATTGTATTCAGAATCAATCGGCAATGCTCAAGACTTTCGTAGTGTATAAAGAGTGTTTTTCGTCCTAAAGAAAATCAGACATCCATTTGGAGGTTGCTTGCTACACTAGTAAATGGTTGAGTGACTGAAAATCTAGGCTTTGTGACTTTGACATATGGTATTGTTGGCTTATGTCTTTTGTGAAAGTCGCATGATTGCTTTAAACTAGGTACCCCCAATTGTTATAACTTGACTTTTTGTTTATGAACATATCATCATTATTATGCAAGATCATTGAACATGGGATGGGATGAATGCAATTTATACAATGAATGAATATAACGAAGTGCATGGGAAATGTAATACCATGGCATATTAAATTGGCTCGGTTGATTAATCCTTTAGTTGGTTCATCAAAGCACGTTTGTCTAATCATGGAGGATCTGAGCGCTGTCCTAGGATTGTCTCAAAAATGTTCGGGGTTTAACCAAATGGGGCGCGTACCCTCATTCTCCTATTATGAAGACATTAAAACCTTAGGCTAAGATTGATCTTATGCTTGAAATCTTTAATAATTATTTTAAACACCCAAGGACTTAAGGGTTCATTCATTTTTATTTAAGTCCAAAATTTATGATTATTTTATAATGAGGGCTCATATTAAATTTGTGGACCATAAACCTTATTTTAAAGGGATTGAGGTATTTGATGGTTCGACCCTAGTGGACGTTCATTTAATTTGACCTTTATGGATTTCTTTAGGATAAAACAACGGTTATAAAAGCAATCCATTAAATGGCTAAGGTTTGGTTCAAAAATCAAACATTGAAAGTCAGCTTCTTAGATGAAAACGCAACAAAGGCTAGCAACATTTGCTAAATTATTGAAGCCAAAAATTTAAAATTGGGGGTCTGAGATGTTGAGTCAATTTTGGCTCCAACAAGGCTGAAGAAGCGTAGAAGATTGGAGGCTAAAAGAGTGTGGAAGGCTAGAAGCTGAAGGAGTGTGAAAGGCTGGAGGTTGAAGGAGCGTGGAAGGCTAGAGGTTGAAGGAGCATGGAAGGTTGGAGACTGAATAAGCGTGGAAGGTTGAATGATGAGTTGATCTCTTGAGTGTTAAGGCTAAAGGAGTGTGGAAGGCCGGGTTGATTGAAGGAGTGTGGAAGACGGGACTAGCTGAAGGAGCTACAATGAAGGCTAGGACGTTGGATGGAAGGTTGAGATGACGGAAGGAACATGGAAGGCTGACAAGGCTGAAGGAACATGGAAAGTTGGGCTTGTTGAAGGAGTTGCAATGAAAGGCTAGGATGCTAAGTGGAATGATGGGAAGGTTGAAGGAGCGTGGAAGGCTACTTACAATGAGAAAAATAAAATTGCAAAGTGCGAAGGATTAGGATTTTTTCCTAAAATACATCTCATATCTTTTAGGAGCCATATCTTCATGAAGAGTTATCCGATTCAACTGATTCTTGGACCAACTTGTGTAGAATTTGAATAGCTTTAAAATGAGTGGTCATATGCAAAAATAAAAGCAATATTGAGGGAGATATAATCCTGTGAAGTCAACCATTCAAAACAAGGGCAATGACGATTTTTCAAGTTGCGAAAATCAAAATTGCAAAGTGCGAAGAATTAGGGTTTTTCTTGAAAACCTCTCCATCTTCTAGGAGCCATATTTTTATGAAGATTTATTTGATTATACTGATTCTTGGAGCAACTTTTGTAAAATTTGACTATTTTTAAAATGAGTTTTGATATTAAAAAATTTGAGCAATATTGAGGGAGATATGATCCTATGAAGTCAACCATTCAAAATAAGGGTAGTGATGATTTTTTAAGTTAGGAAAAAATTAAATTGCAAATATTTGCCAACTAGGGTTCAAACGATAGGAAGAGCAATGAAGGGCTATGACTTCATCGAGGAAGGAAACTAGCAATTCATATTTAGTAAAGCAAATTATGATAGTGGGATGTTTTTGAAATATTACTCTACTAAGATGCAAGGCATAGATAGTAGAGGTGAAGTTTTCGTATTGTGAAAGGCATAGGAAAATGTCACGCAAGATGCTAAATTTTGGAGAAATAATCATACAAATGAAAAGCCAAAAAGAAAACAAAAGACATTAGAAAAATAGGTTACAACACTCAATTGAGATGAGAACTATATCTATTTGTAAACTCTCAAGCTCTAAAGAAGAGAGATGTAATTTGTCAAGGTTGGGAGACCCAAGTACAACCCGTTATTATCCAGCAAAAAAGAAAGAATTATTAGGAGGGGTGATTTGATTTATAATAATTGAGGGATGAAAATGATGGGTGGGCATACTAGATCCATTGATTCTTGATTGGTGTATCCAAGCTTACTCTAGTTGAGCATCCATTCAGTGGGAAACTACTTGATTAATTCATACTACTACTACCCTTTTAAAATAGAGAGCAAACCTTTTAGATAGCTCTTAGAAGTACTCCCCCCTCCTCAATGAATGGCCTCCTTAAAATCGAAAGTGAAGAGCGAACCTTACCTTTACTAATAGAGAGGAGATTACAAACCTCTCTCTATTTGAAAATAAGGATTTAAAAGGTTTCTAAAGCAGAAAATCTCTCTTATAAGGTAGAACTCCCTCTTAAGAAATATTTATTAGATGGGGACTTTTAAAAAGCTTTTCATGAAAAGCTATCCTCTTTAATAATGCTTCTTCAAGCCTCATCGATAGAGCAGAATTTTGCATCCCCAGATTTTTGCTTACCTCACCATATTTTCAAAAGGGGGAGAGAGCACTTGCTTTTAAAATAGAGAGGGTTGCCCCATTGATAAATATTGAAAACAATGGCATTAAAGTTTCAAGCTTTTATGAAATGATGAAAGAACTTAAACATCTACATGGCACCAACAACTACCTTTAGAATATGAGTTGCATCCAAGGGAGAATACAAGGTGGGATCCATTGATCTCTTTAGTGGTCTCCCAAGTATATATTATATTAGAGTGGACAAGATTTTTTTAATTCATTGAACAAAACATGTTCCTATTAAAGGTTGTCTATGGCATAGGATAGTGAAAACACCAGAATTGGTAAGGGCAATCCCCCCATTTTTAGAGTTGGTCAACTTGTAACAACTAGCAAGATAAGATAGATCAACCCTGAGGCTTTCTAAATTCTCACTCTCTATGTAGTAGTGAGGCACATTAATAGGTCATCATAACTTTAATCTCTCTCTATGATAGACAAGGTAGGCTTCTTTTTGTGGTGGTTGAGTAAACTGCTAATTCATGAGGGAGGAGAAAGAATCGGAGAGCAGGACTCAACCTATATGATCAATCCTAAGATTTAGTCATGATATCTTCTGTCATAGCATAAAGGAGTTGGAAAATTGATTGTAGATAGAGAGCACTCACCTAGGTGTTGTGTTATCACAAAGGCCCGATCACCCTTCCAAAGGCAAGGCGAAGCCCCAAGATCTGTTGCCCTTTTAAAATAGAGAGAGGCAAGAGCTACTTTCTTTAGTAACCCCCCAAAATTGGATAATTGGTTGAATCGATAAAGGCCTTTTAAAGTTAGTTAGGAGTAATATTCTCCATGATCCACCAATTAAAGTCATGCCTTTAAGAGCCCATTCCCTTAGTCCTATAGTCCCCATGGCATCATCCTATGGTCCTATAGTTCTCATGGCTTATGAGGTGAATGGAATGATAGTTTAGGGAGAAGGAATAAGATATGATAACAAAACCTACCTCTTTTCTCTATTAAGGGCTTGAGTTGTAAAATATACCAAATATTTAAGGCCTTTAAGAGCCCATTCCCTTAGTCCTATAGTGACCAAATTTTGTTGGTCTCTGTTGCATTCACTTCTTAAGAATTGGTTTTCTATTGTTTGATTATTAAAAAACAACTATAAAAATGTTCATCTTAATCAAGTCTAAAGTTGTGGTCTTAACCGTTGATAAATTACCTTTTTGTGACCGTTAACCTTATCCGATAATCAAAGAGCTTATTAAATTCAAGGTAATAAAATGTTCTCTCCAAGAGATCCCTTGATGTGGTAGTTGTTGGATGTCTTAAGAGGGGTAACAAATTTTAAAAATGAAATTCAGGTTCAATTAAATCATGTGGGAAAAGAGGGTATGTGCCTCTTTAGTAAAGATGCAAGTCGAGATCTGGATGGTAGCACTTCATCCCTTGAGATCTGGATGGATGTGCTCACATTAGCAGCCCAAAGGTTAAGTCAAGGAAGACCATGGTCAAAGTCGTATAACCTAAAGTCCGAAATAAGTTAATTGATTAAAACCAAGTAAGGGTCATGTGCCCCCTTTGGTTAAATATCGAACAAGTTGATAGATTTGGATGGCTGCACTTGATGTATGGCTAATCCAACGAATACGCGCTCTATGAAATGTCAAATTATTAAAGTCGAAAAGTCAACATTGGTCATAATGTAAGTCATGTGCCCATTTGATTAAGTGTCGAGCAAATCTAAAAAATCTAACGGATGCACGCACCAAGGGTGATCAAAGTTAACTATGAACTTTATTTCTTAAATCTAGAGGATTAATTATAATTAAACCACGTTGATAAGCATTATTAAATTCAGATTTAAAGCTAAGTCACATCATTCAAATTCTATAATTGAAAAGCATGACATTCCTATACCACCACTCAAAGTAACAAAATGTTATCGTTGGAGGGTTTGAGTGCCCAAAGATTAAATTTTAATTAAACTGCATTAGCTTTCGATAAGCATGATTAACAAGGGTCTTAATAAATTTCTAATCTATCCCTCTTCATTTAATAAAAGATTATTTGAAACTAAGGGTATGCGCCCATTGTTTAAAGTTTGTGCAGATCTAAAGAGATCAATGACCACACATAATCCTATGTTGATCCAATGGTCGTGCGCATAGGAAGTTGACCAACGAATAAAGCATCCACTTGAGCGATGGATAAAGGGCTTCTAGTCCTTAGTCACGAATCTAATGACAACGCTCTCCTAAAATGATCAAGTATTAACAAAAGTCAAGGTTTCATCGGTAAAGCAAGGTTAGAGCATGATTAAATCTAGGCTAATCGTGATTAGCAAGGGTCTAAAGCACATATTAAAGTTCCCCCCTTGGTATATGAGGGAGGTGCATGATCGTCCAATGGTGGTGCCCACCCAAATGATATGCTCTCAAAGTGATCGAAGGTTAATTCACTCAAGTTTTTTGTCGAATGCTTAATTAAAACATTTTATTAAAGCCAAGCTTCTTGCTTAATCAGTATTAAAGAGGGTCTAATACATTGATAATGACCCCCCTTTATTTTGATTAACCTTTGTTTGGAAGATTTGACGGGTGTGTGAATCCATTATTTGATCGAACGGTGAGTGCATGGGGAAATAATCAGTTGTTAGATGCTTATGTTTTAAAGGAAAATTTTAAAGTTTTAATTGTCGATTAAGCTTAATAAATCCTAAGTATGAGAGATGTTAACGTGTTGATTTAGCATGCGTTTATATATAATTGGACTAGCGACCCTGCAAATTCCTAGATATAATTGGACAACAATGCTTGGGGTAAACCATATCTAATGATGAGTATTATTTTTAATGCATAAACTTTAGAAGGGTAAGTGTTATGGCTTAGGTGCCTTAAGTATTGATTACATATCTTATATAAATATTTAAAAATGAAACTTAGGCTAATAATAACCCAATCACGATATATTTTCCTTGGATTAACAGTCGTGGCTTTTGGAGAAATCTTATGGTATCCTCATCATAGACTAACAATTATGCCTAGAAAGATTATCACTTATTTTTTAATATCTTTAAAGGAGGTGGAAAATTTATGAATTTTCATGAAGGTTACTACCACCCATCCTAGTTCCAATAAAGTGCATACCAATAACCAATAGAACATTTTAATGATTGCAAGTACACAACAAATCCTCAAATCATAAAACTTTCGTTTAGAATATAAATTAACATAATTAAAATGAAACTCCATTAATGATACCATAGATAATAATCCCTCCACCCTAAGTACTTAACCCCCACTCCAAGCATCACTACCCCCTTTTCAACAAACTTAAGTAAAATCATACAAAATTGAAACATTGGAATTTTTTATCTATATTGAAAAAATTCACTTTAAATACACAAATACAATAATAAATCAAAAAATTATATTACCAAAAACCAATATAATCAACTTCACACCCTACCTAATACTCTTTTATTTTCTCCAAAGAAATACAAAATCCCAAACATATTCTATATACTACTACATATTCCTAGAGTATACTACTCTAGGAAATTGTATTTCTTTCATCAATCTAGGGAAAAGATATTCCTAGAGTATACTACATTCGCTAATGCATATTACCTATAAATAAAATTAATTATATCAACCCCCTTAATTTCTAGGTAATTGAATATTCAATTAATTGTTTAGAATTTTCAAAATATTGTTTATTTATTTGCTATACTATTCCATTTCCACAACCAAACCCTAGTAATTTATATTAATACTTAATAAATAAAATAAAAAACAAAAAAAAAAAAAAAAAATTATAAAATAAAAAATAAAAAAAAAATATCATATAAATATAATACAAAAAAAAAAAATAAAAAAAAAAATTTAAAAAATAAAAAAATTTTATCTCTTATGTAGAGTAATTCATTCAAAGTGTATACTACCTCTAGAGTTCTTTCATTAAGAAGATATTGTAGTTATAGCTCCTCTCATCTACGATAGTTTTAAGACTTATATTGAAATCTTAGAACATCATATTGTCAAATGAGGTTACATGAAAAAAGAATAGACATAAAAGAAAAAACTTGATAGAATTAGTAAAAAAAAATTTTTTATAGAATATCCTTGATATGAAAATATAAAAGCATTTACTTATTATGATAAGTATCCCACTAGGTCTTAAATATTATTGATAATAAACCAAAATGATCCAATATGGAATAATATAGCATAAACAAGTTTTAATCAAAAGTATACTAAATTTTCCTTTCTTTTCACCCAGATTTAGAACAATTGGGAGACTATTCAATTGGATTGTCCTAGCTACCTTTCATATTAACTCTGTGAAGAGAACTTAACAATATTTGAAGTTCATAAGATGCATACTAATAAATTTATAAATCTTTAGAATAAAAAAAAAAACAAACAAAAAACAAAAAAAGTTAGTGCAGCTTAGAGCTAGAGTATTAGAAATGGAAAAAAAAATAAAACAAAAACTTCTTTTATTCTATTGAATGCTTCCATGTTTTTAGCCTGCTTGGTCAATTATGACTCATTGGGATCTCTTTTGACCTTCTCAATCCATTTTGGTATGTTTATATCATATTAACCAATTTGGATATGAAATTAAACAATTAAAATATTTTATGCATATTTTAAATTCCAAATAGATTAAAGTAAAAACAAGAATTGAGAAGAAACTCCATGAGGTTGAAGGATGTTTAAAAGGAGCCAACCCAAGTAGTAGGGATAAGCTAAAATAGGTTGAGTAGGCCAAAACAAGCTAGGTGGGTTAGATTGTTTGAGACTAATTAGATTATTCTAGAATGGGTTAGAAAAGGTATAATTGGTTGGGTAGGTTGAATTGAATGTATCAATTCAATGCACTTAAGTATATATCATAATGAAATATCATAATCAGTCTAATGGTTAACCAACGAAAGAAATGCCTATCCAATTGGGTTGTTATGGCAATTTAACAACATTCATAACATTAACAGAAAGAAGGGGAAAAAAAGAACTGGTGCCATTATACTCATTTGAATATCATAATCAGTCTAATGGTTAACCAACGAAAGAAATGCTCAAAACATGTTCAAATAATGTAACTTGTTATGAGGCAACACATAAAGCTAAAGATAAAATTAATAGAACAACACCCCATAATTGTATTAATATTCCAACATTCATTACATGCAGAGTTGGTAGAATGCCTTTGAAATCTATTACATTTTTTAATACAATGAGGAAACCTTGTTCAAATAATGTAACCAGATTTCTTCAACTTCTCCCGTTCCAATCTGACAACAAGAAAAATCTCTAAGTTTATGGCTTAAGAAGACTGGAAATATTCTCAACTTCCTAAGCTCAATTCTGGCAAAACCTGCACAACAAAGATGAAGAATAAAAGATGATAGAGGAAAAGAGACATAAGGGAATACAACAACACAACTCTCAAGGCACTCAAGTATACCTCTTAGCAAAATTGCTATCTCTAAAGCTTGATGCAGATTCTGGCCTCGGATGCTTCCCTTTATAGCCTCTAGTTCTTGAATATGTTATTATTGGTCTGATCCTGGCCCCACACTTGTCATCACCTAATTTATCTTCAAAAATTGGTATAGTTGGCTTCCATCATTTTCCTTTGTTCATACTATACACCTTTCTATGGCCCCTTTTTATTCTAATTGGTTCAATCGATGATACTAGTACATTGGGGAATTCCCTCATCTGCCTTTTTGTCTTGATTCCTTCTTTTTCTTTTTCTTGCTGAACATCTGATTGACCTTCTATTTTGGAAGTTTCTCCTTTCTATTCAACCTGTCCTTCGGGAAACTTATTTCTAGCTGCAGGCTACAAATTTTAATCTTTTTTTCCTTTTTGACCTACTACAACCATCTGATCTTTTTTCCAATCATCTTCTAGGCATTGATGTCAAAAGACACAACAAACCTTAACATGTTCATCTCCTATAGAATCTTGTTTTTCTGTATACTAATGTAATTTTTGCTTTTTCGTAGTGGGTGATCAACATCTCCACAGTGTTTACTAAGAAAGTAGTTTGTCTGGTCATCTCTAGCTCGTTATCAGGCTTACAATCAAAATATTCTATTTTGTATTTAAGGAGATCTTCTATACTGCCAGTTTCCAGAAATTCCTCCAACGACAGCCCTACATTTGCCAATGTCTCTGTGATGTCATCTAATAGATTAAACATTTCTGCAACATTGTTGTACCACCTTCCCATATTGGACACAAACATAACTACCTTCATGAACTCAATATTGCACTTGACCTTAGTCCCATCATTCAACAATATTTTTTGATTCTGCATCTCTTTGAAATACTCTAACATTAAGTTAAAGAGTAGGGCAAATGATCTCGAGGTCTTCTTCTTTTTTAATGATTAAAATTTCCATCTCTTGAGTAGTAACTTGAATCACCTTAATCTGCTTGAACATTTCAATGATCCCCTCGATTCTGTCTCGAATATTTTTTGACATCTCTCTTTTTGTTGCATTCAAATAGTATGTGTAATTGAGGATTTTCACCACCATGGGGGTTGATCTGATTTATTAAGGCCTGCATATCTACTATTCCTGTAGTTTATTTATTAAGGCCTGCATATCTACTTTTTCTTTATCACTATTTTCTAGTTGGTTTCTCAATTCGATGTTGCTCTAATGCAATTGATCTAGAGTTTGCGCTTGTACTGCTTTGGCTACTTTGACCATATCACCTTATTTTCCAAGAACTGACAATTCTCTAGTTCTCTTATCGACTTTAAGAACAACAGGTTCTTGTAGGCCAGGTAGGTGCACCTCTGCCATATCTGATTTGGGAGTTTCTATTGCCACCCTGGTCGCAGAATCATCTCCCATGCCTCCCATTCCTGCTACCATTTGTAGCTCATGCTCCTGGGCATCACTAAAAATTGTTTGTTCTTCAGATCTTTTCAACACCACATTTATGGAGGGTAGTGAAAACCAAGGTCTCTTTGCTTTTGGAGTAGATACAACGGTTTGCTTCTTGACCTCAATATCTCTAAAGATGCCTCCAAACCCCCCTGCTCTTTTCATATTCATTTGTATTACTGATGGTATTTCTATTTCTCTATATTTTATTTTCAAAGAGTTGCTCTAGGGGCTAACTCCACCACACTAGTTACTGTTAATAGTAGGCTAGAGATGGGAACTATAGCTTCCTAGAGAGAAATCAACTCCTGAACCGATGCAACAACTATCTCCTTTCCTTTCACTACATTTAGGCTTTTAGAGACTTTATAGGAAGTACTAGGTGTTTTCTCCAATATGAGGGGGGCATTATCAGGGGTTTTGACTTGCTGTTCTTCAATATCTACAAGGTTCATAGTAACTTCCATCTGATCAATGCCTTGATCCTCTATCAATTCTAATAAAGGGTCCCCCTTGATTGCTTGGGTGGCTTCTGGTAAAAGGGAGGCATCAAATTCCACTAAAACTCCTCTGAGAAAAACCAATTCTGGAAGGTACTCATATGCTTTATGTATTTGTGAACTGCCCCTTTTTTCAAAGGGGTAATTATTCCATACAGTTTGTAAATCTTTTCCTTTTTCTATAACGTCTAATAACTCTTCTTTGTAAGCATCACTCCTATGCTTGACCCAGGCGTATTCTCGATTTTTCAATGACCTTTCATATTTCCCATCTAGATCATAAGGCCTCCAAGTTATCTCCTCAAAATCCATGAGATCCAAATCATACATCCCCTTGAGTAAAGTCGGATATCTCAGAAACATGTAATTTTTAAATTTGCAAGGGACACCGAGCCATGGAACTCTGTCATGCTTCTTTACTAATCTCATTTTAGCCTCTTCGACCACTTTTCTGCACAGTTCTAGGATGGCGAGTGATAAGGGACAATACATAGGCAATATTTTTGGGGGAATCTTAGCTCCATAGAGTTGAATGTATGTGAACCCTTTAGAGAAGAAATAATCCCCAATGTCTTTTTCTTTTATGAAAGTTCTCACTCCATGCCCTAGTCTCTCGGGGAGGAAACCAGTTAGAATCCATTGAAATTCAACCATGAAAACATCACAAAACCAACCCATGTGAGTACGACCCTCATGTATCCTCCAAAGGTTGGTCTGGATGTAAGGACTCTCAACAACCCCAACCCTTTTGTGGCTTTCCTCTCCCAATTGTACCACCAGTAGATGTATGAGAATGGAGTAGTTAGAAAATATAGGCATCTATGGTCTTTGTTTAAGAATAACTTCTTTTAAATCTGTCATTTGTGAGTGCATTTGATCACTCAATTCTTGCTCCCAGGTATAGACTGGGTGCCTATTGCCTGGTTACACTGTGCTACTAAATGTAACACTTTCCTACCCACTAAACTGAGGTCTTGAAATCCTAAAAGAATGTTAGCCATATCACAGAAGTCCCAAACCCATGGTTTAATAGCAGTTTTTTTTTATAGGAAACTTATCAACTATTTTCTCATGCTCTTCAAAAAACGATCTAAAAATATCTAACTTTATCAACATTTGAGACTGCCTTTCAATTACATGTTTTACCAGTCGAGTGTTGGCGGGTGCAAGCTTGAATACTTGCTTGATGTGTCTAGCCACTATACTGAACACTGGTCTGTATTTATTATCTCGAAATGTCCTGGTCTTCTCGTCATACGCTACATCTAACCAGGCTAACAAGTCGGAGGATTAGTATACCTTTGGACATATCAATTTTCCCAGATTATTGGTCCACCTAGAACATCTTGGAAAACCCTTATGTTGCAGTCTCCTCGCTTTGTGGAATAGGTCTACTAGCAGCCAAGGGGCTTTGTCGTCATTTTCTATTGTACGAGCAAAAATTTGGATGTAGGTATTTTCCATCTCATACTACTGTGCGGGAGTGAGATTTTTACCGGGCCCACTTTTTTGGGTGAAATCATACATCGTACTCTAGAGCACAGCTGGTTCGGGGAGCTTAGCATAAGGTAACTGGTATGTGATAAACTTTATTGCCTCCATTGTGTCTTCGTGCACGAAATCAATTCCCCAAGCCTCCATCTTGTTTCTGGTCACTACGTTAGATTTTTTGAAACGAAGCTCTCAAATCTCTGCTCACTTTCTATTCTTTCAAACTAGTCTTTTGCTCAAGATTACCAGGGTGGAAAGGTTGTTCGATATGGTGATCTTAAATACTTAATGGTAAAGTGGGTTCACTGTCCTTGCATAACTTGTCATTAATATCATGCCACCAACTACCTTTTCAAATTTACCAATAGAGATTTGCCGAAGCGTCACTTTCTAACATCGGACAGTTAAGGTAGGTGGCTTTTCCTCATTTTGGACATCCGTAGGGACTTTGATCTATGTAATTGCAATCATTCATAGCTTCCCTATTGGTCATCGAACTGGATGTTCTTCCAACGTGGAAATACAAATGTGGTGAGGGTGGATTTTCGTGAGAAAGTGTTTCGATCTATTGGTCTTGAAAGAAATCCGGCTTTGAAAATAGTTACACCATTAATCAAGGTGGTGATTATTTTGGGGATCTGTCATAAGATTTGGTTACTGAAATGTGTGCCCATTGGATCCATCAATCGATGATGGTCATTAGATAGGATTCGCATCATATACCTATGTTTGATACCATTGGACCTGTAAGAATGTTAGCCCTGTAATGTCGAGGGTTTACATCAATGGTGATCACGCACAATATAGGAGATATCTTTAGCATTTTACTTGGTTAATCAATTAATAATAATCATCGAATTAGGGATTTCATCCTTTATTTAACATTTTTAAAGAGTAACCAAAAAATTATTAACCTTTGTTCAATACACAACCTTTAATAGTCGTATTACCTTGCTAATAGTTTACTGTTCAATCAACCATGCGATCTTGCGCATTTGTCTGATCATCTAGACATATGGCAGGGTTTATCAAGAATGGGGGATCATTATCAACATGATCAAACCCTTTTTAAACCTTAATTAATTTTCCTTTGGCAAAATAAACCATGTCTCTTAACCTCCAGGTAATTGGTCATGCACGACCATCGGATCTGGTTAGGTTTCACCACTATCTTTGGATTTGATATATATGTGCTCTTGTTATCGACGCTCATTTTCCTTAGACAGTCCCAATTAAGCGCTACCATTAGATTTAAGTTGGGAATAGGCACGACCATCCGATCTTGGTCAAATACCACTTAATCAATCAATCATTAGGGCATTGTTCATATTTTTAATCTAATCATTGTTGTTGGATCCGGTAGGTAAGGGCGCGACCATCCGATTAAGATATAATGACACTCTTCTTAAAGGATGATTGTTTCGATAAAGCGCTATCGTCGGATCTTACTTGGAATGAGCACAACCATTGGATCGATCCACGATGTGCACTCTTATATTTTATGGGGCTTTAATTAGTCTGTGTCCGCTAGATCTCAGCATGTCGAGCATTGTCGTTAGATTGGGACGTGGTTGAATTCTTTTTAACAAATGTTTGCTCTAATAAAGTGCTACCATTGGGTATTTCCTGATTGTGTGTGACCGTCAGATCTCATTTTGTCTTTATTCGGCTTATCAAACTTTAATGGCTTTGTGAAATCGTAGTCATTAGATATGGGTGGGATCAAGTGCATTCGTTGATTTCATTAGCTTTGATTTGTCCTTTGAATGAAGCGCCATCGTTGGATCTTTCTATATTGCACGCGACCATCAATCTTCATTGATTATTTTTCGATGAAGCCCTCTTTTAATCTTTGAGCAGCTTTCTTGGAGCGTGGCCATTGGATCAATCAGCCTTAAGCGCAACCATTGGATCTTTTTGGATACAGGGGTATTTGACTTTGACTTGGATGGGAATATTTTATCGGTTGACTACTTTGTGATGTGCGCTACCGTTGGATTACCCCTAGTGAGGGTGTGTTTGTTGATATTCCTAAGACTTGCACATGCTTTAATTGTGAGTGCAGGTAAGGACTTTAAACTGACCTTGGTGATTCGCGGTGAAGTGCATCCATCGGATTAACTCTTGATCAAGCGCAACCGTGGATCTTCCATGACCATTGTTTCTAGGCTTTCGAACTTTAAAACTATGGTGCTTCATTAAGTCGAGCGCATCCATCCGATTTCTCTTCGATGAAGCGCTACCCTTAGATCTCTTGTAAAATGCAAGCTTGATAACCAAAAGGGGTGCATCATTTTATTTGGATAATCCTTGATTAAAGCTAGAAGGGG
This sequence comes from Wollemia nobilis, assembly GCA_028583015.1. Classification (NCBI taxonomy): domain Eukaryota; kingdom Viridiplantae; phylum Streptophyta; class Pinopsida; order Araucariales; family Araucariaceae; genus Wollemia; species Wollemia nobilis. The sequence continues at coordinate 15,659 of JAQPPZ010000468.1, forward strand.
GTAATTAGCTAATGCGTTAGACCCTTGCTAATATTATTTAACAGTTTTAATTAATATTTTGGCCTTTAGCCCTTTTAATGAACCTTTTATGAGAGCACGATCGTTTGATTAGATCTTAATCAAGCACTGCCATCAGATTTAGCCAATTAGTTCAATGTTTAATTTTTAGGGGGCGCATACCCTCAAGGTTTTAATTAATTTTTCATCGAATCTTAGGTTTTAATTCCTTTGACCACAATATTTTAAAGAATTGACTTATCAAAATGAGCGCGTCCATTGGATTTTACTTTGATGAAGTGTTGCCCTTAGATCTGCTCAAGGTGCTCGATACTTAACACAAGGGGGCATATACCCTCAAGGTTTTAATTAAGACCTTCATTCAAACCTTAGGTTTTCGGACTTTAGACCATGGTGTTCTCTCATTAGACCTCGATTTACTTCCTTTTAATATTTTTTAGGACTAAGGAGTTTATCATTAGGCTTAGGTCCGATTATTATTTTTAAATGGAAGGCTTCATATTAAATTCATGGGTCATGACCCTTTATTTAAAGTTGGGTATTTTTATGATTTTACCATGGTAGTGGATACTTATATAATTTGACCTTTTATGGATTTTTAAAGAATAAAACAACGGTCATAAGATCAATCCAAAAAATGGCTAAGGTTAATTTCATGAAAAAAATTATGGAAATCAACTTCTCATATGAGAATGCAACATAAACTAGCAACTTTTGTTAATTTTATTGAAACCAAAATATAAAATTAGGGGTTTTAGATGTTGAGTTAATTTTGGCTCCAAAAAAGCCTTCTGTGCCAGATAACATAGTTTACCTACAGGTCTTTCAAGATGATGTAGACATTAAGGATTTCATGACTCTGCAAAATCAATATGCAGACATAATTTGTGATGAAAAGGATGAAGACAAGCTAAAAGACCAAATAAGAGAGCCAGTAGAAGTAATCTAGTTGATAACAAATAGGATACCCAAAGGATTTGTTTCTCTAGAGAGTCTATTTGATGATTTTGACAAAGATTACAATCCTTTACATAGAGAAGCAATATCTGAAGACATTAACATTGGTATAATGAAAGAACCCAGAATAGTGAAGGTAGATATGGCCTTACCTAGAAAAGAAAAGGTTGAATACATCAGTTTCTTAAAGAAAAATAAAGAACATTTGGCTTGGACTTATGAAGACCTTAAAACCTTTAAAATAGATGTGATGACACATATAATACCCTTGAAGGAAGATTCCAAGCCATTTAGACAAAAACAAAGGAAATCAACCCGACTCTGCACCTAATAATACAAAAGGAGGTACAAAAATTACTGGATTCCAAAATAATTAGAAAGGTAAGATTTTCTTCTTGGATATTCAATTTTGTGCTTGTCAGAAAGAAAAATGGTGATATTAGAATATGTGTAGATTTTAGAAATTTAAACAAGATTTCATTAAAAGATGAATTGCCCAATATGGAACAACTGTTTCAAGTAGTAGTTGGTTCATCTAGATTGTCTCTGATAGATGAATTTTCTGGATACAATCAAATTCAAATTAATCTAGAAGACAGACATAAAATAGCATTCACTACACAATGGGGCACATTTGAATATTTAAGAATACCTTTTGGCTTAATGAATGTAGGTGCTACCTTTCATAGAGCAATGGACTTTACCTTCAAAGGATTAATGTTCAAAATAGTAGTTGTATACCTGGATGATATCATGGTATTTTCTAAGAATCCAGAAGATCACTTCGAACACTTAGTTGTAGTTTTTGCTCGGTGCAAAGAATTTGAATTTTTCCTAAATCCCAAGAAGTTCATATTCGAGACTACACAAAGAAAATTGTTAGGTCATATAGTTTTAGAAAAAGGAATAAGCATTGACCCATAAATAATATAAGCTATTTCCAAAATTTCTCCTCCTAAGAACTTAAAAGGAGTCAGGTCATTCTTTGGCAAAATAAATTTTGTTAGAATATTTGTCCCAAAATTTTCGGAGATGACCAAACCCATAAATGACATGGTTAAAAATACTGGGAAAATAAAATGGATAGTGGAAAACATAGAAGCATTCAATAGAATAAAATAAGCCATTTCTATTACTCCAGCCCTAAGTTGCCCTGATTATTCTAAAGATTTTAACATTTATTTATATGTGTATGAACATTCAATTGCTGTAGTTCTTTCACAAAAATATGATGAAAATAATGGAAGGTCAATAGCCTTCATGAGTTCAGGACTGAAAGGAGCACATCTCAAATATACCTTACTGGAAAAGCATGCTTATGTAGTTGTTCAATATTTAGAACATTTCAAAGGTATATTTGGTTCAAACAAAGTTTATTGTTGTATTCCTTTTATAATAATAAAAGATATTTTTACCGAATCTAAGCCATTAGGAAGGCCAACAAGATGGACGGTGAAACTTTTGCAATATGATGTTGAATTCAAAATAGTCAACACTTTAAAAGGACATGGCTTAGCCAAATACCTAGCATATAGAGGAGAGGACTCTAATAATGTCATCATAATAGATGAAATTCATGATAATAGGAGAATCAATAATGGATAATGTAAATGATATGATGAAATTCTGGCATATTTACAAATTCTGTCTTTTCCTAGAGAAATATCAACAAATAGAATGAGGTCAGAAAAGCTTAAAGCTCAGAAATATCATGTGCAAGATGGTGTGCTTAGAAGCACCCTGATGGAGTGTTATTAGTCTATTTATATAAAAATTAAGTCCCATAAATAATAAATAAATTTAATGATGGTTTCTAAGAAGGACATTTTGCTCCAAAATCCATAGCTAATAAAATAATGAGAGCAGGATATTATTGGCCTTGTTAGAATTAATGTAATGTGCACTATGTCAGTTTGACATTTGTCAATTTCACTTGACAAGTGTCATGTTATCTAATAGGCCTTATGCCTATATATGTAACCATTTGTATCAATAAAATTAATCCCATAAGTTTTCCCTCATAACATTTGGTATCAGAGCAGGCTTTCCCTGCCCTGTGAAACCCCTTGAGGGGGGATTTCCCTCATGGAAATCCTTCCTCCTCCATTTTTTAAAATTTTTATCGAGGGAGTATGTTCTCCATCATTTGATGGATCAGAAACCAGATGATAAAAATTAAAAAACAAAAAAAAATTCAGAATTATTTTTTTAGTTTTTTAAGGTTTGCAGATCCATAGAGGTGGCTGTGATATTATCCCCCTTTTTCGCAGCTGGAACTTTTGTTTATTATGGCCTAGGGCAAGGTACGACCATGGCGGCGATCCGTACGACCGTGGTTCACATGGCTGTGCTGTTGTTTGTGATCAGATCCGCGAACGCGGGAGATAACAACAACGTGTTCAGTCCATGCTCGGACACCCTGGTGCAGAAGAAGGACAACTTTACGTTTGACATTGCCTTCTCCAAACAGAAAATTCAGCAATGGCGACTACAATGCGATTTTGAATGCTCCTGATGCGATTTTGATGCTGGTGGCGGAGAAGCTTGGGGAGGCAGTTTTGGAGCTGCTTCATATCGTGGCCAACGTGGACTGCTCAATACAACCTATCACAGGAGGAGCTGTGCATGAAAATTTTGCTATTTCCCATGTATTGCCTCCAATGTTAAGCATAGAAACCTGGTTTGCACAGTTTGTCGGGCAAAGTGAAGGAAGTACCGTCGCAGGTGTCCGTAAAGCCAAAAAAAATGTCGTGTGTTCTGAACGCAGTAAATTGTGTTCTTCTCTTTGTCTACCACTCCTCTGGCACGATTCAGAACGCGGTCATGTCTAGCAGCCAGCTGTTCTTCTAGCTCTCGCCTGTGGGTGACTGCTCTCCATTGGAGAAAGAGGTTGTAAAAGAATTCTTGTAGATCTGATGCAATGTTGACTATACAATACTGTATTACCAGTTTTTTGGAAGGATCCCAATGATGTAGAGGCTGTGATTAAAATACTTGTTATTTTCAACCACTCGCTGGTGTTGCTGCATCACATGGACAACGTGTCGCCGTGTACCCCAACTGGATTATGAAAGATATGCAGTCTTAATACCATTTTTTAGTGATGGAAAACCTCGCTTACAAAGTAGAAAATACAATGCCTTTTGTTATGGGTGAAGTGACGGTATCCGAGACTACGTCCAGCTTACGGGCGTTCACCACAGGCTGTGCCAATAGTGCCAATATATTTGGCAAATATTTCTGTACATAAGATAGCTTATGAGCCTCCTCATCAGCTTGGGACGACATAAATTGGCAACCAGATCTTACAAGCTGAAGTGGAGAAAGAATTGCAAGAAATCCGTCAAAGGCCAAAGTGGAAGGCCAGACATCAGCAACAGATGTGGCATCTTTATGAGTGCGGGGCACGAGCTTCTTATACGTCTGGATATACAAGAAGAGCACCAAATCGTCCACATCGGCACTCTCAGCAATACCCGCAGAATTTTTTTAACGGGTTTCAATGTGGTCGTCCCGTCCGTGAACATGAGGTGTGGAAGCGGTAGAAGACCATACTTGTCTAAAATGGACCTCCACACCGCAGTGACCACGGTGGTGGATAAGCTTATCTGCTATTAACCAGCATTGCTAGTGGACGACTATCCAGTCACTATAGATTTAATCCGGATGATATGCACATTCTGGCGTGGCACAGTGATGTTGTTTATCAGATGCAGTTAACTAGACGTCCAATGACAGAGTCAGTATTTTCCTATGTTCAGAGAGCCAACAGGCTGATCGTGGGGCATTGCACGGACGGGTCGTAGAGTCATCATCGTCAACTTCTTTTGTGAGGTCAACAACACTGCTATGGACCATGCCCTAGCACAACACATTGGCCTATTTTTATTAAAATTAAATTCACTCGTCCTATATGTTGAGTGCCATTTTTTCTGTGAAAGGAATAATTTTTTGAAAGATATGGATGCCACTAACTCATGTCGAATACAGTTCAATAAATGCAAGACGTGAGACGATTTTAAGTGGTGGACTGCTCGATGTGACCAGATATGCTCCCAAAAGGTTCAGGTCTGGCTATGGAAGACAAGTTTTTCGTAATTGGAGGATACCATTGCACAGGACATTGGTGTCGCCCGACTGTTTTTAATTTTGCTGATCGACAAGGAAAAATACCGCCCACCTGCTTTTTTTAGTTTGATGCGTCATTCTGTCTGGATGATTGACGCATCTTGAGCCATTTCCAAGAGAGCTTTATTTTCTAGGACCAAATTTATTTACTGTTAATATTAATATTAGTTGATGTATGCACAGTCGCCAAAGCGAGATCATCGGAGCAAAAGCCAACACTGTTTTTCAGGGCAACGATCGAGCGAAGTCAGAGCGGTGTAGGGGCGCCACCGACGTTGGCAATCTTGCACCTAAGCCAAGAACTTAACCGAATATGTGCAGGAAGTAGTAATAACCACTTTGGACCTGTTTTTCCGCCTCATATTGCTCAGGATTTGATTGCGAAGATCGTGGAAGATTTCAACTGTTTTTGCGAGGAGGGAGATAGCGTTATGCTCATGTCGTGCTTTCAAAATTACATATCTGCCACATGCCCATTATTGCTTGTTGTAGTTGTTTAATAGTGGAACATGAAAATAATGGCCTGTAATGCGACTGGAGTTAATGGCGCTAATATTTCTTTTGGAGGACCTGCATATGTGATGTTATTTTTTGGCAATTACCATTGGCAGGGAAATATTGGCCATAACCCACATTGACATCACTTGGATATTCATGTTGACTGTTGTTGTTTTTTACTTTGTGCATATAAGACAAAGTAAGGTCTCATCATAAACACAGTTTTTTAAATTTTAGGGGCAAGTTATTTAATTCTGCCTGAGTGCGATGCCAGGAATATAATATTCCTGAGGTTTATTTTTTTGCCTAAAGAGGCATGTTATTTTTCTCATGCATGGAAATTTATTGAGATCCGACTATAGCCATGTTTATAGTCGTTGGAAATATTTTTTCGAGACGGACAAATTGGTGGTGTCCATTTGTAATTCTGAGGCTGTTTTCATTAAGTTTTTTAGCCTCAAAGTTTTCTACCTTGGAGTGCACTCTCGGTTGTAACCGACACTCCCAAGGAATTGTAAGTGAACCTAGTATCTAGTAGTACCCTCTATCTACTTGGCGGATGCAGCGACTGGTTACCCATGCATTTCGATAAGATAAGGTGACTACCATAAGGACACTTATTCTAGGGACTACAGACATAGACACCCTAGATTCTATCCGAGGTTTTTTTCGGATCTACTTCTGAAGACTACAGACGAAGACACTTCAGAAGATTCTCTTCTATTCTTCTTTCTTCTTCTCCTCCAATTTTGGATCTATGGCTCATTTTATTGTATAGAGTGCATTTGCGGCAGAGACCGACACTCTTATATGGCTCGTTTTTCCTTTGTATTAAGGTGCATTTTTGGCATAGATCGACACCTTCTAGATTGAGTTCACCATGAAGAGGGATTTGAAATTCATGGTGGATCTAGTCAGTGACCTACGAGAGGCAACATCCTCTGAGGATGACTTGCAGAGGCAACAGACCTAGAAGTGGCTGACGCTGAGGCACCCATGATGACCCTGAGGCACTTAGACGACTGACCCAGTGGCAACAGACCCATGGAAGTGGCTGACCCTAAGGCAACAGACCGAGATGTATACACAGTGAATCTAGCATTATTCACAATTGGAGAGCCAAGCGCAGAGAGCATGAGCCTAGACCAAATCGGCAATAAAGGAGGATGTAGATTTTTTTTTTAGAAGTCAACATTAAGGGGGAATGTTACCTAATGTTGACTTGTTTTTTTTCTTTAGTTAGGATAGTGCACATTCAGGGGGAATGTTAGAATTAATGTAATGTGCACTATGCCAGTTTGACATTTGTCAATTTCACTTGACAAGTGTCATGTTATCTAATAGGCCTTATGCCTATATATGTAACCATTTGTATCAATAAAATTAATCCCATAAGTTTTCCCTCCTAACAGGCCTTCCATTTTTAAAGATGTATATAAATATGTTAGGAATCCAGTAGAAGTAATCCAGTTGAAAACAAATAGAATACCCAAAGGATTAGTTTCTTTAGAGAGTCTATTTGATGATTTTGACAAAGCTTGCAAGCCTTTACGCAAAGAAGTAATATCTGAATATATTAACATTGGTATAATGAGAGAGCATAGAATAGTGAAGATAGATATGGCCTTGCCAACAAAAGAAAAGGCTGGATACATCAATTTCCTAAAGAGGAATAAGGAGCATTTTTCTTAGACTTATGAAGACCTTAAAACCTTCGAAACAGATGTGATGACACACATAATACCCCTCAAGGAAGATTCCAAGCCATTTATACAGAAATAGAGGAAATATAACCCTACTCTACACCCAATAATGCAAAAGGAGGTACAAAAATTACTGGATTCCAAAATAGTTAGAAAGATAAGATTTTCTTCTTAGATATCCAATTTAGTACCAGTCAAAAAAAAGAATGGTGATATTAGACTCGGTGTAGGCTTCAAAAATTTAAATAAGAGTTCATTAAAAGATAATTACTCGTTGCCTAATATAGAACAACTATTGCAAGCAGTAATTGGTTCATCCAGATTATCCATGTTGGATGGATTTTCTTGATACAATCACATTCAGATAAATCTAGAAGATAGACATAAAACAACATTCACTACACCTAGGGGTACATTTGAATATTTAAGAATACCTTTTGGCCTAATGAATGTAGGTGCTACTTTTAGAGAGCAATGGACTTTACCTTCAAAAGATTAATGTTCAAAATAGTAGTTGTATACCTAGATGGTATCACAGTATTTTCTAAGAATCCAAAAGATCACTTAGAACACTTATCTGTAGTTTTTGCTCAGTGCAAAGAATTTGGAATTTCTCTAAATCCCAAAAAGTGCATATTCGGGACTACACAAGGAAAAATGTTAGGTCATATAGTTTCAGAAAAAAGAATAAGCATTGATACAGAAAGAATAGAAGCTATTTCCAAAATTCCTCCTCCCAAGAATTTAAAAGGAGTCAGGTCATTCTTTGGCAAAATAAATTTTGTTAGAAGATTTGTCCTAAAATTTGCGAAGATGACCAAACCCAGAAATGACATGGTTAAGAAAACTAGAGAAATAAAATGGACAGTAGAAAATATTAAAGCATTCAATAGAATAAAAGAAGCCATTTCTATTACTCCAGCCCTAAGTTGCCCTGATTATTCTAAAGACTTTAACATTTATTCATATCATCTGAACATTCAATTACTATAATTCTTTCCCAAAAATATGATGAAAATCATGAAAGGCCAATAGCCTTCATGAGTTCAGGTCTAAAAGGAGCACATCTTAAATATACCCTACTAGAAAAGTATGCTTATGCAGTTGTTCAATATTTAGAACATTTCAAAGGTATATTCGGCTCAAACAAAGCTTACTGTTACATCCCTTTCATAACAATAAAATATATTTTTACCCAATATGAGCCATTAGAAATGTCAAAAAGATGGATGGTGAAACTTTTGCAATATGATGCTGAACTCAAAATAGTCAAAACTATAAAAGGACAGGGCTTAGCCAAATACCTAGCATATAAAGGAGAGGACTCTCATAATGTCATCACAATAGATAAAATGCATGATAAAAAGAGAATCAATAATGAAGAATGCAAATGGTATGATGAAATTCTAGCATATTTACAAACTCTGCCTTTTCTTAGAGATATATCAACAAATAGAATGAGTTCTGTAAAGCTTCAAGCTCAAAAATATAATGTGCAAGATGGTGTGCTTTATTGGAATCACCCTAATGGAGTGTTATTAGTCTATTTATATGAAAATTAAGTCCCAAAAATAATTAATGAATTCCATGATGGTTTTTGTGGAGGACATTTTGCTCCAAAAGCCATAGCTAATAAAATCATGAGAGTAGGATATTATTGGTCTTCCATTTTTAAGGATGTATATAAATATGTTAGGAACTGTCATAATTGCTAGGTTTTTGCATTAAAAAAGCATTTGGCAGCCATGCCCCTTAAATCAATGATCATCGAAGCACCATTCACCCAATGGGGTATTGACCTAATTGGAGAGATCAAGCCTAATTCATCAGGCCAACACAAGTGGATCTTAATTGCTATGGACTACTTCACTAAGTGGGTAGAGGCTGCTCCTCTAAGAACCTCCACAACTACCACCATTATCAAATTCTTGGAAGAAAACATTTTAACCAGGTTTGGAGTTCCTCAAAAATTGGTAACAGATAATGGGCAGTATTTTGTTTCATATGAAATGGTAGAATTTTGTGCGAACTATGGAATTGAACTCTCATTGGGTAAGAACAAAAGGGGATGGGACAGTGAACTTAAATTTTCTCTTTGGGCGGATAGGTTATCTGTCAAAAGAAACACAGGAAGGACTCCCTATGAAATGGTATATGGAGAGAAAGCCTTATTACCCTCAAGAATAGAGAAATTAGCACTTTTCCTCTTGTTGCAAGATCATGAAGATCCCAACCCTTTACAAAGAAGGCTAGACCAAATTGTCCTGTTAGAAGAGCAAAGCAGAGAAACCCTTAATAGAATGATGGAACAAACCCAAAAAACTATGAAATTGTTTAATCATAAAGCCAAGGGTACTCCTTTCTCTCAAAGAGATATAGTCATCTATTAGGACCTTAAAAATGATAAACATTGTGAAAAGGTTAAACTTGAACCTAATTGGATTGGTCCATACCAGATAGCCCATGTTATAGGTCAAAATACTTACAAATTGAAGACTTCGTAGGGAGAACTAATGGCTATCTCTATTAATGGCCAACACCTCAAGATGTACAATCCCTGCTGAAGGTAAAATAAAAATAAATAAATAAATAGATTAAAAAAAACCCCAAAAATAAAGTGATGTATTTTGTTGATTTTTGTTTACTAGATAAGATTTTCTTTTATTGTTAGTATAGTTCTGAATTTGCTATTTCACATGGTGTTCTTAGTTTGATGAGTATACATTACTGTTGGTTCCTCCAAAAACACTATGAGATTTATTTTAGAATTTGATGAGGTTTATAATTTTTCAAATATGAATGTTTATGCATGGGTCATATGATAAGAGATAAAACAAAATGAAATCAGAGCTGATTGAAACACCATGTTAAAGCCTCACATTACAAATGATATTTAAGGTGACTTCAAGGTCCAAGGAACAGAGTTATCTTTGAGAAGGTGGTTGAGCTAAAAATCATTACACTCATCCTTTTAGCTAAAAACTAATCCTCAACTTAGGCATACTCATTGCACAATTTTCTTATATCAAAATCTTCTCAACCGAGAAAGAAAATCAAAATAAATTAAATTGAGTCACTGCTTGAGATATCTTGCAAAATCTCTACCGGGGCTATAGACGCTTGACTGGCAGTAGAGTAAAACCGTATGGGATTAGAAGCAACTCCACCAAGGCTATAGATGTTTGACTGGTAGTGGATCCCTACAGAATGGTGAAAATATTTAAAAGTGAAATCATACATTAGGCTTAACCATTTTTCTCATATATGGTGAAGTTCTAGAAGACTTAGAAATCAAAATGAATGCATAAACACACACATGGGCCAAAGCATAATGGAACAAATAGCTTTGACAAATTATGTGTAATCATATCCTATGACTTAGCTAAAACAAACATAACAATATATCTAAAAAACTCATCTATTGCTAAAATTCTGACCCTACAGTTTTTAATGCTCTATTACTTTGATATTATGTTGTTGTTACAGTTTTTCAATTTAAAAAATTATTATGTTTTATTTTTTAAGCTTTACTTATCATTCTTGATGATTTGAATTTTTGTCTAAAGATTGAAATAAAGTCGGGATATTCTGTAATTCTCAAGTGTCTCATGTTTTCAACATATAGTCCCAGTCAGAGCCTATGTTGGAGCCAAAATTGACTCAACATCTGAAAACCCCAATTTTTAAAATTTTGATTTTCAATAAAATTAACAAAAGTTGCTAGCCTTTGTTGCATTTTCATCTGAGAAGTTGACTTCCATATGTTTAAAATTTTGAAATTAACCTTAGCCATTTTATTTTGGATTGAGCTTATGACCATTGTTTTACCATTTGAAAATCCATAAAATTCAAATTATATAAGCATCCACTACCATGGAAAAATCATAAAAATACCCAACTTTAAAGTAAGGGTCATGACCCGTGAATCAAATGTGAGCCTTCCTTTTAAAAATAATAATCGGACCTAAGCCTAATGAATAAACCCCTTAGTCCTAAAAAATATTAAAAGGAAATAAATTGAGGTCTAAAGTCCGAAAACCAAAGATTCGATGAAAAATTAAATAAAAACTTGAGGGTATGCGCCCCCTAAAAATTAAAAATTGAGCTAATCAGCTAAATCTAATGGTAGCGGTTGATTAAGATTTGATCGAACAGTCACGCTCTCATAAAAGGTTCATTAAAAGGGCTAAAGGCAAAAATATTAATTAAAACTATTAAATAATATTAGCAAGGGTCTAACACATTAACTAATTACTCCCTTTTGGCTTTAATCAAGGATTATCGAAATAAAATGATGCACCCCTTTCGATTATCAAGCTTGCAATTTACAGGAGATCTAAGGGCAACGCTTCATCGAAGAGAAATCGAACGGATGCGCTCGACTTAATGAAGCACCAAGGTCTTAAAGTTTGAAAACCTAGGAATAATGGTCATGGAAGATCCATGGTTGTGCTTGATCAATAATTGATCCAATGGATGCGCATTTACTAAGGTTAGTTTAAAAGCATTACTTACATTGATGTTTAAAGACTATGCAGGTTTGGGAAATATCAACGGATGCACCCTCAGTAGGGGTAATCCAATGGTAGCGCGCATCACAAAGCAGTCAACCGATAAAAGAGTCCCATCCAAGTCAAAGTCAAATACCCCTGTACCAAACAGATCTAACAGTTGTGCTTAAGACTGATTGATCCAACAACGACACTCCATAAAAAATAATCAATGAATATCGACAGTTGCATGTAATCTAGAAAGATCCAACGATGGCGCTTCGTTCAAAGGATAAATCAAAGCTAATGAAATTAACAAATGTGCTTGATCCTTCCTAGATCCAACGGCTACGATTTCACGAAGCCAATAAAGGTTGATAAGCCGAATAAAGATAAAATGAGATTCGACGGTCACATGAAATCGAGAAAGATATTATAGCCCTTTATCAGAGAAAACATCCATTAAAAAGAATTCAACTATGTCCCAATTTGATGGTAGTACTCGACCTGCCGAGATCTAACGAACATGAACTAATCAAAGCCCCATAAAAGACAAGAGCGCACATCGTGGGTCGATCTAACGGCCGTGCTCATTCCAAGTAAGATCCGATGGCAGTGCTTTGTTGGAACATTATCCTTTAAGAAGAGTGTGATTATATCTTAATCGGACGGTCGTGCCCTTACCTATCGGATCCAACGACGATGATTAGATTAAAAAAGATGAACAATATCCTAATGGTTGATTGACTAAGTGGTATTTGACTAAGATCATATGGTCGCACTTATCCCTAAGTAAAATCTAACGACAACGCTTATCCCCTAGTAAAATCCAACGGTAGCGCTTACTCATGACCATCAAAGGGAAATAAAGTCAAATAAAAAGAGCATAAATCTACCAGATCCAATGAAAATAGTAAATCCCGCCTAGATCCGACGGTCGTGCATGACCAATTTACCTGGAGTTCTAGATGATCAGACGTACACATAGGAACACATGGTTGATTGAACGATAGTCATTAGCAAGGTAATCTAGTTATTAAAGGTCGTGTATTAACCAAAGGTTAGTAATTTTTTATTACTCTTTAATAAGCAAATATGAGGAAAAGGATAAAACTCTAATTCAATTTTGAGTAAAAGATTAATATCCTTAGTAAAACAAAAGCATGACAACCAATTAAATGTTAGAATATCTCCTATATTATACATAACAACCATCGACATGTACCATCAATATTATAGGGCTAACATTTTTGCAGCTATGAAAGAATCAAACAGAGGTACGCGATGCATTTTCTATCCAACAATAATCATGAATTGTAGATTCAATAGGCATGATTCATGTGCAAATCTGGCGAACTGCAACCAAGAGAAAAAGAGTAATACAATAACAATGCAAGTTGGACTAAGGTGGTGAATCACTAATAGGTACAACCAATTAAACAAGAGTAAGTTACGACAAAAAACAACCATTGTAAGGAGAATTGGAAGTACAGGTGAAAGGATCAGGGAAACGACTAATTCTGGCAACAACCAAGAGATAAAATAAGTAGACTATTAAATAAAATCACATGGACAATACCTGATTAAGGATGATACAAACTATTCAAGTGACGAGCTTTGTACAAAAGAATAAAATCAGATCTTTTAAGTTTGACCATGTACCACGTGGGAAACAAGATAAACTTGTCTAAAATGAAACCATGCATGAGTCTGCTCGATTTATAAATAAGGATGGTAAAAGGCAATCCATCTGAATAAGTCATGGAGCGTGAGATACATGAACGTGATCATTTCCTACTCTGCACATTTAGAATATGTAAGAGGTGCAAGAAGATCAAGACCTTCTTTCAACTCATCAAAGGTTGCACATAGTGCTTTGACGGAATATAGTTACAAAGGTTCACTCCGACGGAATATAGTTATGGAAGTGTCATATAGGCATTTCGAGATCTTGTTTTCCATTTCGTCCTTCCTCCTACCTATCATTACCCTCCTCCTTCTAAGCATTCTCCTATGACTATCGTCATTGTCCATTCCACATATCACCATCTCTCCACCTTCCACAGAGCAAGTCAATTTCCATTGCTCCCTCCTCCCTAATATCCATCTTGTTATCAATGCCATTCCATCCGTTTATCACCCATGCTTCACCTCTTCTCTTCACTATCACGTCAAGGTACCCTCTGTCTTACATCAAAATTTCACTATAGCAGCCTAGTCTTACACACATATATATATATATATATATATATATATATATATATATATATATATATATATGTATAAGATCTCTATTTAACTATGTAGAAGAAGAAAAACAAAGATCACTAAATCCATTCAGTATGAGAACTCCCCTCAAACCAAAAGCAAAATCACGATAAGAAATCCAGGATCATAATAGCTGGATAGCATACAAAAAGATCGATCCAGACGACAACAAGTGTAAGGTCAATATCAGGTCAAAAATAATAGATTCAAAAACTAGAAGCTATAAAGGGAAGCATCCGATGCCAGAATCTGCATCAAGCATTTAGAGATAGCATTTTTACTAAGACGTGTACTTGAGTGCCCTTTTGATTTGTGTTGTTGTATCCCCTTCTATGTCTTTTTTCTTGCTCACTTCTCCTTCTTCCCATTACTATGTAGGATTTTGATAGAAAAGTACTCAAGAAGCTAAGATTATTTCCAGACCTATTAAGCCTGAGGTTCAGAGACTCTACTATTACCAGATTGGAACAAGGAGAGTACGAGAGATCTGTTACATCATTTGAACAAAGTTTCTTCATTATATTGATGTATTTCTTTGAAAAATAGAGTTAAATGACATCCTGCCAACATTACGTGTAATATTTTGTGAAATCAATACAATTTTGGGTCTCATTTTAATTATTTTTGTGTCTCGGTATTGTGTGTTATTACATAATGTGTTACATTATTTGAATGTGTTACGTACGTTTTCTCGTTGGCCAACTGTTATGTCTATTACGATAATTGAATGGATGTAACAATGCTAATTGTTTCTCAATCCCTTTCATTCTTCTCATTTTACAAATGTTGTTAAATTGCTATAACAGCCCAATGAATCTAGGCACCGGTCTACATAAGGCATAATAATTAAGTTGTCTTGGCTTGGTCAATTTTATATAGATAATGTATAACTAAATATGGAGTGTGTAATACTTGTAAAATCATAAGTTTACCATTGGGGTTTCCTTACCCATTATGTAGTTTTCTTGTAGCAATAGTTGTTTTTAATCAGAATGAAGAGGCAGGTTGACCAGAGCCTGTAATAGCTCGTTGGTTTCAAACGATTTCTTGTAGCGTGACAATCGAATCCTATGGATGCAAGAAATGGTTCCAATAGGTCCTAATACATCGCTAATTCTTCCCCTTTCCGCTAAACATGGATTTATAAAATACTTGTTTTTACAGGCTATCAAAGATCGATGGTTACGCTTCGTCATGATAAAATCTAACATAAGTGCATTACTCATAAAAGTCAAAGATGGTCTTATATCCATGTCAACTAAAAGATGAACATCTCTAACTAAATCTGATAGTTGCGCCCATATGCATCTGATCCAATGGATGCACATTTGTCACAAATCACCAAGGTTAGCCAACCATTATTCACACTCGTAATTAAAGCATGTGTAGGACCAAGGAATATCCAACGATAATGCACAATCCAAGTTAATCCAATAATAGCGTACATGTCAAGATAATCGATCGTTAAAAAAAGGGGCTTCCATCCAAGTCAAAGTCAAATGCCTTCGCATTTAAGTAGATATAACGACTGCGCCCAAATGTACCCAGATCCAATGGTGGTGCAATCCTCGGAGGCACTATAAACAAAAACAAATCGACGGTCATGCTTGATCCTGACCAAATCCAATAGCGGTGCTTTTTTCCTTGGTTAATTAAAAAGTAAGAGGTAATCAATGGATGCGTTGAATCCCACCTGGATCCAACGGTTGCGATCTCACGAAGCCATAAAAGGTTGACAAGTCAAAGAGTTAACGTAAATCGATGGCTGCACTCGAACTTAGCCTAGATCCAACGATAGCGCTATTCATACAATTACGACCCAATATGATGGCAGTGCTCGACCTACCAAGATCTAACAACCATGATCTAATCAAGACCCCATAAAAGACAAGGGTGCACATCATGGGTCGATCCGACGGCTACGCTCATTCCAAGTAAAGATTCGATGATGGTGCTTTATCAAAGAAATCATCCGTTAAGAAGGGTATAATTATGTCTTAATCGGACGGCTGCACTCTTACCTACCAGATTTGATAGTGATGTTTGAATTAAACAAGATGAATTACAAAAAAAAGGTCGATTGACTAAGTAACGTTTGACCAAGATCGGGCGGCCGCGCTTATCCCTGATTTAATCCAATGGCTACGCTTACTCGTGACCATGAAAGGAAAATGAAGTCCAATAAAATGTGTACGAATATTTAGGATCTAATGATAACGGTGCATCCTGACCAAATCCAACGGTTGCTCATGACCAATTTACCTAGATGATAAAAGACGATTTATTTTGCTAATAAAAAATTAATTAAAGGTTAATAAAGGGCCTAAACACTTGATAATGACCCCCTCTTCTCAGTGAATGATGGTACAGGTCTAGCTAATCAGACGAACGTGCAAGATTGTGCATTTGATCGAACGGTGAGTTATTAACAAGGTAATCAAGTTATGAAAGGTTGGGTATTAACCAGAGGTTAGTAATTCTTTTGATTACTCTTTAATAAGTGAATATCAAACAGGATAAAGCTCTAATTTAATTTTGAGTCAAAGATTAATATTCTTAGTAAAATAAAATCATAAATTGATTAACCAATAAAATGCTAGGATATCCTCTATAATGTGTGAGACCACCATTGACATGTACCCTCAATATTATAGAGCTAACATTTTTTTCAGGCATTAAAGTATCAAACAAAGATATGCAATGCACGTTCTGTCCAACTACAATTGTAAATTGGTAGATTCAATAGGCACAATCCTCCATGTGCAAATCTGGCGGACTACAACCAGAGGAAAAGAGTAATACGATAACAAACAAGTTGGACTAAGGTGGCAAATCACTAACAAGTACAACCAATTAAATAGGAGTAATTTGAGATAAGCAACAACCAATGCAAGGTGAATTAGAAATATAGGAGAAAGGACCAAATAAAATGACTAATTCAAGCAACGAACAAGAGACAAAATAAGTACATTATCAAATAAAATCACACGGACTATAGCCAAGCAAGGACGATATAGACTATTCAATTGATGAGCTTTGTACAAACTAATAAAATTAGATCTTTTAAGTTTGACCGTGTACTACGTAGGCAACAATATAAACTGGTCTAAAATGAAACCATGCATGAGTCTGCTCGATTTATAAATAGGGACAATAAAAGGAGATCCATGCAAATAGCCAATGGAGTGCAAGATACATGAATGTGATCATTTCTTGCTCTGCATATTCAAAAGATGTAAGAAGTGCAAGAAGATCGAGACATTGTTTGAGCTCATCAAAGGTTGCACACTTAGTGCTTCGATGGAATATAGTTACAGAGGGAACCCCGATGGAATATAGTTATGGAAGTGCCATATAGGCACTTCCAGATCTTGTTTTCCATTTCATCCTTCCTCCTACCTATCACTTCCCTCCTCCTTCTAGGCATTCTCCCATGACCATCGTCACTATCCACTCCACATAGCGCCATCTCTCCACCATCCACTGAGCAAATCAACTCCCATTACTCCCTCCTCCCTCATATCCATCTTGTTACCAATGCCATTTCGTATGTTTACCACCCACACTCCATCTCTTCTCTTCACCATCACGTCGAGGCACCCTCTGTCTCACATCATAATTTCACTATAGCAGCCTAGTCAACCCAAGCGTTATAATCCAACGAATAGATTAAGCGTAAAAGAAAAAATTATATATGTGTATAAGATCTTTGTTTAACTGTGTAGAAGAAGAAAAACAAAGACCACTTAATCCATTCAGTATGAGAACTCTCTTCAAAACAAAAGCAAAATCAAGGTAAGAAATCCAATATCATAATAGGTGGATAGCATATAGATAAGATCAAACTAGATGGTGATAAGTGTAAGGCCAGGATTAGGCCAAAAAAAATAAATTCAAGAACCAAAAGCTATAAAAGGAAGCATCCAGGGCCAGAATCTGCATTAAGCATTAGAGATAGCATTTTTGCTAAGAGGTATACTTCAGTGCCCTTTTGAGTTGTGTATTCCCTTTTGTTGTGCAGGATTTTGATAGGAAAGTGCTCAAGAAGCTAAGATCATTTCCATATCTATTGAGCTTGAGGTTTAGAGACTCTACTCTTACCAGATTAGAACAAGAAGAGTAGAAGAGTTATGATACATCATTTGAACATAATTTCTTCATTGTATTAATGTATTTATTTGAAAAACTGAGTTAAATGGCATTCTACCAACTCTGCATGTAATATTCAGCGAAATCAATACAATTCTAGGCCTCATTTCTGTTAATTATTTGTCTCGATACTGTGTGCTATTACATAATATGTTACATATGTTTCTCTCGTTGGCCAACTGTTATGTCTGTTACGATATTTGAATGAATGTGACAGTGTTAGTTCTTTATCAGTCCCATTTCATTGTTTTCATTTTACAAGTGTTGTTAAATTGCTATAACAACCCAATGAATCTAGGCACCAGTCCACATAAGGCATAATAATGGTTATTTTCATTGCTTGGGCATTTTAATACATCTAGCGTATTATTCTAATCTAGAGTGTGTAATATTTTTAATATCATAAATTACCACTAGGGGTTTCCTTACCCATTATGTAGTTTTTCTGTAGCAATAGTTGTTTTTAATCAGAGTAAAGAGGCAGGTTGACCAGAGCGTGTAATAGCTCATTGGTTTCATATGATTTCTTGTAGAATGACAATCGAATCTTATGAATGCAATAAATGGTTCCAACACTAACTAATATTGAGGATGTTGCTACAAGGGCTATTGTTACAATTGTTGTCCTATTTGCTACCAGTATTACTCCAACTACTTTTATCACTTCTATTTTCTTACCCACTCCTCTACATTCAACTACTGCTCTTTTCCCTTAAAATCTGCACTTTCCTCAACTAGTGAATTAATGTATCCTCCTTTGTCTTTGTCAAACGACTCCAATGACAACATCTTCTTTGCCTTTCTCTTCATGATCATCATCATCTTCTTACTAGTTACTACTTTTTCCCTTGGTCCAAATTTTGTCAATAGGGCTACATATACCCAACGAAAAATAGTGGGCACACCTTTTGGTATCATCTAAGGAAGACCCAATCCAAGAAATTGAATCTTCTCATACTCCTTTGCATCTAGAAGTATTGCAATAGTGTGAAATGGCACGGAAAAAATCTTTGTATACTTCAACAAAATATGTTGGGGCATTGAGTGTATAGGATACACTTGTCTTCAGGGAGATAGAACATTTTGCTAAAGAAGTGTAACGTCTAGATTTTACAAGAAGGAAGACGAAGGCATCATTTGCACCAAACTCCTCTCAAGCGCTCAGTGTGAAATGGACATGCCACTTGGCACCTTAGATAAGAAGCTAGTCCATATTAAGGACATCAACACCCAAGGTCAAAGAGAGAGTGAAAGTTAATTCTCATCTCGATATTTACTCTTCATCGTCTACATGCACAGTATAAAATTACAGCATGGAAATAAGGTGCTAGAGCCTTCAATGCTCAATCCAAGTGAGGTCAAAGTGAGATTCCAAGCAACACCAATTTTGGAATACGTATAGCTCCAAGCAATTCCATTGGAGGGTGCAGTCACCAACGTATATGTAAATTACATGCAACCCTAGCTTCTCAGCAAGAACAACACCATATATTACTTGGTGAAAGGTAAAGTTGAATTCCCATTATTATATGCTTTCTTTCCTTGGAAGTTATAAGGTTGTAATTAGATCTGCTTGTTGTGGTGCAGTGGTAAATACCCTGGGTGTTGGTAGAGGCCGACCCAGGTTCCATTCCCCTTGTCTCCATCATGTAGATATATGGTATAGTTAGGAATGTCCTATGTGCTGGTAGAGGCTGACAAGGCTCCATTCCTCCTATGCCCAACCTGTTGAAAGTGGCACCTCGAAAGGGGTGTTTTCCACTATAAATTAGTTTTCACCCAGGTGTTGTAGGTGAGTTGGAGAGAAGAGGGCAATCCTCCAAGGGAGGTCCCAGGTTCAAATCTCTACCCTACCAAAAAGTTGAATTGGGTATCCAAAATCCAATTGATAATGTTGGTGCGGGCAGGGTCGGGTGTGACCCCCGGGTGACTTTGACGGTGTAGAACCCCTTGTTCATGGTCTCTTAGACCAAGGCGGCTCCGCAAGGGGTTTTTCGCTTAAAAAAAAAAAAGGTTGTAATTAAAGAAATTTAATTAATTGAAAGCAATTTACCAAAAAGGGAAAACTTTATCATATAAAAATAATATTTGCTATAAAACTTGGTATAGTGAATCAGATCGTGAAATCTGAAATAATGATGGATCTAACTTCAAAAGTAATCCATAGCGAAGCATTAGAAGATAATTTTGATACTATGGAAAAAGTGACATTACACTTTCCTTATATCTTGTGAGCATTTTATATATGGCATTGCTCACCTATAAATTCTATAAGAATGAAAATGTAGAACAAAGGGGAATCATATAACTACTCAAAAAAGGATCAAACTTAATGAGGAGTATCTAGAAAAGTTTTTTCAAACCTCATGTAGCATTTCATAATCTACTAATTAAAGATCTTATCATGATACTCTAAGTGGTTGTTCAAAAACCTATGTACATATTGAATACAAGAAAAGTGGACTCACTCTACAAGAAACAAGAAGTAGCACGACCACCTATGAAATAACAGAGACTGAATCCAAAGACAAAGCTAAAGAAGAAGAAGAAGATAAATCCAAAGAAGGAGGAATACAATGCAAGTTCAATTGAAAGGAGAACCCACAACTTCAACTCATTTTTGTATCTTCCAGAGACTGAAGCATCTACAAAAGAATCAAAGCCATCAATAGAAGAAGATCCACATTGAATATTGAAGTCTTCAATATCCAAATAATGTAATACATGGGGGGTGTTAGAAATAAAGTTTATGACATCATTTGGATCATGTAAATGTACCTTTACCTTAGTATATACTTAGGACATTAGATTAATTTAGGGGGAAGTCATCTAGTTACTTCATGCAATGTAATAACTGCACGAGTGTCAAAGTGCAAGTTGTATATATGTAAGCTATCCCTTGCACATCTAGGTAGAGTGTTGGCCAAGGAACCTATTTCCTATATAAAGGGCCATAGGTATAGATATAGTGATATAGATCATAGATAGAGTCTCATATAGAGTTAGAGTGACATGATGTAGCATTGTGATATAATCTAATGGGGTGTAATATGCTCAATGCCCATTCTTGAGCAGTAGCTCTTTTCATGGAGTGTTCATTTCCTCTAGAGCTATTTTGTAAACATCTCCATCACTTATATATATAAGGTTGCTAAGATAGACAAAATATTTAGTTTGGGGAGTTTTGTAATGACGTCCTCGAAATTGGTTATGTCAACCGTTAAGACATCGCTTTAAATAGTCCCCCTTAATTTTTGTAAACAATGCAAGATGTACGCAAAGCAAAGTTGTAATAGGATGAATGTTGGGTTGATAAGTCAAATTACAATCACAGTAACTGGTATCTCAGTCATTTGCCATTTTGATAATGAAGACCGATTCATATTACTCTCCTATTATGTCTAGTGTTGTGATGATGATGATTGTGATCGAATGTTAGGGTATTGTGCTAGTGTTGATAATGTTTACAAGTTGATGGGCTTAGATGTAGAGAGAATCATAGTTGCTGTCTAAATTCCAAGTGCAACTACAGTAATGGTCGTAGATATTGTTAAGGGTACCTTCATGACATTGGTGTAAGCCATGTCGTCAAGATGATTTTTGTCTAGTACTATAGTTGTTATCACACCAAAGTGCCATCAAATGTCTGATGTCTAAGTTGTGCCACCGTCTTAAGATTGACCTACCGACTGAAGCTGGATTTGTCACCACAATCATGATGCATCCTCCTTTCTATGATGATGACTCCCTTCGCTTGTTGGTCCATCTTCGTTATCCATTGTTTTTATTTACTATATGTTTTGATAGTTTCATCGACTTCGAGGTGTTGTTATCTGTTGTTCTCCCTGATAGCCATCTCTCAGAACATTCTTTGTTCTCTATATTATTCACCAATTTGCCATATCTTCTTTGCTAACGATGCCTCATCTCTTCTTTGACACATGGACCTCTTTCCATTCTATTGACCCCTTGATTGTGTTGGACATTGCATATTCCTATCATCCTTCATCATTAGCACCTTGCTAACGGTTGCTAGGTATGTTGTATTGCTTATGACCAACCCTCCTACCATCATGCTAGCTCAAGTGCTTCCTTTTATTCTTGCCTTTGAGGAATTGGTTGAGCTAGGTCTTTATTCCTTCTCGATCTTCTTGTCAATGGGGAACTCGAACTAGTAGTGCTACTACTATTCAATAAAATTCTCAATGTTTCTAAAGACAAGTTGCTTGAGCTTAAGGAGAAAAGGCTACTTCTTGAAGGTGATTCTCCATTGCCATCGATATTTCTCTGGCTATCCCTTTTTCAAATCCATCTAACTTTGCTCCTCTTATTCTTCCCTTTCATTATTTCGCTGCATTGTTTCTTTTAATTCTTAAACCACTTGTTCTCTTAATCTTGTGTTGTACATTCATAGAGTTTCATATTCATCTTGTAATTGCTGCATTTCTCTTATAATTTGTTGTAGAACTCTAGATACTATTGGTTGGCACAGCTCATCTCCAATTTCTACATTTTGAGTCTCATCCTTCAATTCCTTCACACTTGACTCTCTTCCTTGCAATGCTACATTGGTTAGAGTTTGGAGTCTCATCTCTTCCTCGTCATTTGAGAATCTCACATGAACTTGCAACCTTCTTCATTTTGTTGGTCTAGGTTCCAACTCCCTTTGTTTAATCATAGGTTCTCTCACTATCTTAAATAACCATTCTAAGTTCATTTTCTTTTTTCATGAGCTACACCTAGATTGGCAGTTCCACTAGGTTATCCTCGTTCATAGAACCGTATTCCTTGATGAGGTGCTTCCATTGATCTTCCATAAGTTTCTCGTTGCAATGATTCCAAGTTGATCATATTCACATGTGCCTTCACCTTATACATCTTTAACTTAGAACCGTTTGCTATTTTGGGGCAAATTGTCTTGTCTAAATTCTTAATTCGAATAGTCCTTGTTCTACTTGGAAGGGCCAAGCCATAAGGTATTCAACTTACCAGGTTTGATCTCTTTTGCTGTTAAACTTAAGCACCAAGTCACTTATATTCAAGTTCAACTTTCGTAGGTGCTTATTGTGCCATAGTTTCCTTTGACATTGGGCAAATATTTGTTGCCCACTATGCCATAACCAACTTTTCTTCCAATTGCACAAATATTGTGAGCCTCTCCTTTAGGCTCTCTTCATCACTTAGATAATTCTCCACAACTACCCTCAAACTAGGTACAAGGAATTCCACCGAAACTACAGCCTCCTAAATCCATACATCAACTAGAAGGGTGTGTGGTTAGTTGATCAAATGGGATTAATTTGTACAAGAGATTCTGCTCTTGTGTCAGTAATGGATAGTAGGCAAATACCTTACATTGGAGTAATAACTAAATCATTAGTTTATCTAGACCAGCATCATAAAAAGGTATAGTGATGGATGTCATGGTAGTTGATATTGATCCTTTCTTTTCATTACTATCGAGTAGGCATTGGGCTGAACAATTAGGGGGATCTATTCAATTGGATTGGTCCTATGCTACCATTCCTATTTATGATAAGGAAAATGTAACTCTCTGAAGAGAATCTTTCAATAAATATTTTGTAGAGTTGGTCAAGTCAGATGATTCTATGATAAACCTGGTAAATTTAGTAGAAGAAAAAGGTATGGGAGTATATTAAGTATGGCATAACCCTTTCCTTATATAGGTACTAGAAGCTAAGGACATAGATCCAAAAATCATGAAGATGGTTGATGTTGAATCTGATAGAGTGTTGATATAGGAAATATGGACAATGACTTTTGAAGGAGCTAAATTTTAATCTGTAGCAGGTGCAGGAGTTAATCTAACTGATATAAAAGGAAATTACCTTGTTATTCCTTACAGGCTAGAATTTCCTTGCACAAATAATGTAGTTGAATATGAAGCTTTATTACTTGGACTCAAAAAAGCTAAAGAGTTAGGCATAAATTACTTGACTGTAACTAGTGATGCAGAATTGATTACCCAATACCAAACCAAACATCCTAGGTTAAAACAATACAAAACTGCAGTGTTATAAGAGATTGACAATTTTTTGGCTTTCAATATTTCATACATTCCTAGAGAATAGAACCATATTGCTGATCTACTAGCTATAAACACATCAAGTATGGATAATCCAAAAATCATTATGGAGTATATGGACAGATTTCCAACTATCTTAGTTTATAAACCTTTTGTACCAAATAATATTGTCTACTTACAGGTTTTCCAAGATGATGTTGATATAAAGGACTTCATAACATTACAAAATCAATACATAGATATAATTTGTAATAAGGAGGATGAAGAGAAACTAAAAGATCAAATAGAAGAACCAGTAGAAGTAATCCAACTAAAGACAAATAGAATACCAAAAGGATTGGTTTCTTTGGAAAGTTTATTTAATGATTTTGATAAAGCATACAAACCACTTTAGAAAGAGACTATAGCTGAAGATATCAACATTGGTATAGTTGAAGAGCCTAAAATAATAAAAATTAACAAAGTTTTACCAGAAAGCCTTTTAGATAGAAACAAAGGACGTTTAATCCTACTTTACACCCAATAATGCAGAAGGAAGCATGGAAGCTGCTAGATTCTAAAATTATCAAAAAAGTGAGATTCTCATCTTCGATGGCCAATTTGGTACCAGTAAGAAAGAAGAATGAGGATATTAGACTTTGTGTAGATTTTAGGAACCTAAATAAAAGCTCACTAAAGGATAATTATCCTTTACCCAATATGGAACAATTATTACAAGCAGTAGTTGGATCATCCAAAATGTCACTATTAAATGGATTTTCCAGATATAATCAAATACAGGTTAATACAGAGGACAGACACAAGACAACATTCACTACACCATGGGGTACTTTTGAATATTGAGGATGCCTTTTGGTCTGATGAGTGTAGAGGCAACTTTCCAGAGAGTAATAGATTTTGCTTTCAAAGGCCTAATGTTCAAAATAGTGGTTGTATATTTAGATGATATTACAGTATTTTCTAAAAATCGAGAAGATCACTTGGAACATCTTGCTGCAGTCTTTGTCAGGTGTAAGGAGTTTGGAATTTCTTTGAATCCTAAGAAATACATATTCAGAACCACACAAGGAAAATTACTGGGCCACATTATTTCAGAGAAAGGAGTAAGTATAGATCCAGAAATAATAGAGGCTATCTCAAAAATTCCCCCCTAAAAACATTAAAGGAGTCAGGTCTTTCTTTGGCAAAATAAATTTTGTAAGAAGTTTTATTCCTAATTTTACAGAGAGACCAAGCCTATTAATGATATGGTCAAGAAGATTGGAGAAATAAAGTGGACACCAGAAAATATGGAAGTATTTAAAAGATTAAAGAAGCCATTTCAACTGCCCCTATTTTAACCTGCCATAAGTATTCAAAATATTTCAACATATATTCATTTGCATCTGATCATTCTATTGTTGCAATCCTTTCTCAAAAGGACGATGAAAAGAATGAAAGAGCAATAGCTTTTATGAGTTCAGGTTTGAAGGGAGTACATCTCAAATATACTCTGTTAGAAAAACATGATTATGCAGTAATCCAAGCCTTAGAGCATTTCAAGAATATATTTGGTTCTAATAAAGTTTTATGTTGCATTCCTTTCATAGCTATAAAGGATGTCTTTATTCAATCTGAACCATTAGGAAATGTTGCAAGGTGGATGGTAAAACTACTACAATATGATGTTGAATTCAAAATAGTTAAAACTGTAAGAGGACAGGGCATAGCTAAATACTTAGCTTATAAATAAGGAGAAGACTTTAATAACATCACTATAGTAGATGCCCCCCCCCCAAAATGCATGACATCAAAAGAACTAATAATTTAGAATGTAAGTGGTATGATGACATATTAGCTTATCTTCAAACTTTGTCTTTCCCTAGAGGCATATTAGCTAGCAAAATGAGATCAATAAAATTGCAAGAACAAAAATATCATGTACAAGATGGTATGCTTTATTGGAGACACCCTAATGGTGTATTAGTTTGTCTTCTTGAAAAAAAAGTCCTAGAAGTAATTAAAGAATTTCATGATGGTTTATGTGGAAGACATTTTGCACCAAAAGCCACTACTAACAAAATTATGAGAGCAGGTTATTATTGGCCTTCCCTGTTTAAAGACTTATCAATATGTGAGGAATTACCATAATTGTTAAGTTTTTGCAGGTAAGAAGCATTTGGCAACTATGCCCCTCAAGCCAGTAATCATAGAAGCACCATTTACACAATGGGGCATCGATCTGATTTGAGAGATCAATCCAAATTCATTAGGTAGGCACATGTGGATTATAACTGCAACATATTACTTCACTAAGTGGATAGAGGCTGCTCCTTTGAGAAACTTCACAACTCAAACTATTATTAGTTTCTTAGAAGAAAGCATTCTAACTAGATTTGGAGTTCCTCAAAAACTAGTAATAGATAATGAGAAATATTTTACATCATTGAGATCATAGAATTTTGCGCTAAGTATGGAATAGAACTTTCTCACTCTACAAATTATTACCCTCAAGGAAATGGTCTCGTTGAATCCTCAAATAAAAACTTAATAACCAAAATTAAAATATCATTGGGTAAGAATAAAAAGAGTTGGGATAGTGAACTAAAATTTGCTCTATGGGCAGATAAATTGTCACTCAAAAGAAATATAGGAAGAACTCCTTATGAAATGGTGTATGGAGAAAAAACTTTGTTGCTCCCTAGGATAGAAAAATTAGCATTGTCCCTGCTGCTGCAAGATCATGAGAATCCTAATGCTTTACAAAGAAGGTTAGATCAAATTACCTTATTACAAGAATAGGGAAGAGAAACTCTTAACAGGATGATTGAACAAACTCAGAAAACTATGAAATTGTTTAATAAGAATGCTAAACGTACCCCCTTCTTTGAAGGAGATATAGTAATCTACTAGGATCCTAAAAATGATAGACATGGTGAGAAAGAAAAGCTTGAACCTAAATGGCTTGGCCCATACCAGATAGTTCAAATTGTCGATCTGAATACTTATAAGTTGTGAACCTTGGAAGGGGAACCAATGAAGATTCCTATAAATGATCAAAATATCAAGATTTACAACCCCTGCTATGGGATCAGGAGGAAGAAAATGTCCTAAAAAATAATAAAAATAAAAAAATAAAAATACATAATAAAAAACAGAGTTGTATTTTTTTAGAATGTTGTATTGTTTTGTTTGTTTTGTCAATCACCATAAAATAGGTTCTATTTTTCTCACTTTATTATAAGTTTATAAAGTATTTCTTACTGTTTATCTCTCTAATACAAGTAGGAGAAGAGGAAATTTATTTTAGATTTTGATGTTGCTTATAATTTTTAAATTTAAATGTTTATGCAATTATCATATGATAAGAGACAAAACAGATCAAATCAGAGTTGTTGGTCCATCATGACAAAGTCTCACATTGCAAACAATACTAAAAGAAATTTCAGGGTCCAAAGGACAAAGTTATCTTTGGTAAAACGGTTGAGCCAAAAATCATTACACTCATTCCTTTATGCCAACCACTAATCCTCAACTTAGGCACACTCATTGCACAATTTGCATTCATAAAAATATTTCTCAAAAGAGAAGGGAAACCATTTATAATGCAAATTGAGTTAGTGTCTGAGATATCTTGGAAAACCTCTATCGGGGCTATAGACGTTTGACTGGTAGTAGAGTAAAAACAAATGGGATCAGTAGCATCTCCATCGGGGATATGATGTTTGACTGGTAGTGGAGCCCTGCAAATGGTGAAAATATTTAAGAGTGAAATTATCTAATAGGATTAACGATTTTCCAAACATGATAAAGTTTTGAAAGATCAAGAAATCAAAATGAATGCACTAACACACACTTTGGCCAAGGCATGATGGAAGGAAAGTGACTCTGATAAATTGTGTATAATCATATCCTAAGACCTTACTAAATAATCATAACGATATATTAAAAGGCACATTTGATCTTAAAATTTTGATCCTTTGATCTAAATTGACTAAAGAGAATAATAGTTTTTAGTACACTATTGTTTTAGGACCATGCATATCATTTCTTTATTGTATCTTTTCAGTTTAGAGTTTGTATGATTGTGTTATACTTTTTCTATTATAATCATGTCTAATAGGTTTGTTGTTCGGTCTGAAGCTTGCAATTAAACCAAGAGATTTTGGAGTCCTCAAGTGCTGCAATTTTTCAACACATTGTCCCAATTAGAGCCTATGTTGGAGCCAAAATTGACTCAACATTAGATACGCCTCAATGTGAACTTTTTGGTTTCAATGTATTCACCCAAATTGTTGGTCTCTATTGCATCCAAATTTTTGAAAAGTTGGTCTTCTAATTTTTGCCACAAAATGATGTTCGAAATTGTCCATTCAATTTTTAGTCCATGGTAAAAATTTTATAATCCTTGCTTAAATAATTGGAGGTCAAATCTTAAGTTCAACAATAAAATATTTAATGGTTAAAAGGTCAACATTTTTATTTCACCAAGGTGGTCCTTTAATTAAAAAACCATCATTTCCTAAGCCAAAGGAAATAATATTTCTAAATCCTAAGGTTTTATAAAAATTAAATGGTCAAATAAGGGTACATGCCCCCTTTGTGGTAAAACCTGTGCAACTCCTTTAATCTAGATTGACGTGCATAGCCCCCAAGATCTAGACGGGTGCGAACTCATGAATGACTTGCAGAATAAAAAAATAATGCCAAATTCTAAAGCGTAATTATAACATAAGTTTTAACGTAAATTAAAAATGAGGGTAATGCACCCCTTTTAGATAAATATCATGCATCTTGTAGATCTAAAGGGCGATGCGCGATTCCCATTTGATCCAAAAACAAGCGCTCGTAGAAGTGGTTGGACGATAACAGTCAAATATCCACAAACTAAAGTCAAAGCATGTTAAAGCAAAGCTAATTATAATTAATGAAGGTATGCACCCCTTTTAACTAAACAACGAGCAAGTTTGGTCATCTTAACAACAACGTTTAATCTCATCCTGATCCGACGGAAGGCGCTCGTTAAAATAACCAAAAGTTAATCATAAACTTCATCAAGAGAAAACCAAGCATTAACATTAATAACCCGATACTTATAAAGGTTTTAAATCATCAACCATATATTAAAAGACTTGCAGTTTTGCCGATCCAGACGAGCACGTACGAATCCTCGTTAATCTAACGATGTGCACTCCCAGACGTGCAAGGTCTTTAAGAGGTCAAAATTTAAGGTTGGTCAGCATCGGTAAAAGCTTGATTAGCCCATTTAATTAATGTGGGTGTAAATTTGACAATAAATCTTATAGATAACTAGTGCACAACTTTTCAGATCTAAACGGTAGCACACAACTTGGAAAAAATCTACTAGCGCACATTGCTTAAGGTAACCAATCCTTAACGTCAAAATTTTTAATAGCACCCACAAATCAAGTTTCAATTAATCCTCATTAGTTTTAAAATAAGCATGATTAACAAGGGATATAAACGCATAATAAATGATTCCCCTTGGGGTAAGAAGCGCGCAGCTTTGAAGATCTTGATGGTAGCGCTCACTTCCGCCCAAATCCGATGGTGTGCGCTCCCAAAGATGCCTGGAAGTTAATATACAAGGTTTTATCAGATAATTAATCAAAGGTTTTATTAAGAAATAATCTTCATGAATAATCAAAGGTCTAATATGTTGATGATGACCCCCCTTCTTTTTGAATAACTCGCATGCATATCTAAGGAATTCAACGGGCACACACGTTCATTATTTGATCTAATGGTAAGCACGTGGAGAGTGTTGGAACCATTTCTTGTATCCATAGGATTCAATTGTCACACTACAAGAAATCATTTGAAACCAAACAAGCTATTACAGGCTCTGGTCAACTTGTCTCTTTACTCTGACTAAAAATAGCTATTGCTACAAAAAAACTACAAAATGGGTAAGGAAACCCCTAGCGGTAATTTATGATATTACAAATATTACACACTCTAGATTAATACGCTAGATGTATTAAAATGACCCAGAAATGAAAATAACCATTACTATGCCTTATGTGGACCAGTTCCTAGATTCATTAGGTTGTTATAGCAATTTAACAACACTTGTAAAATGAAAAGAATGAAAAAGGACTAAGAAAAAATTGGTACTATCACATTCATTAGAATATCGTAACAGACATAATAGTTGGCCAATGAGAGAAACGTATGTAACATATTCAAATAATGTAACACATTACATAATAACACACAGTACCGAGACAAAGAATTAACAAAAATGAGACCTAGAATTGTATGATTTCGCTAAATATTACACGCAGAGTTGGCAAAATGTCATTTAACTCTATTTTGCAAAGAAATACATTAATACAATGAAGAAATTCTATTAAAATGATGTAACATAACTCTTCTACTCTTCTTGTTCCAATCTGGTAACAACAGAGTCTTTGAACCTCAAGCTCAATAAATCTAGAAATTATCTTATCTTCTTGAGCACTTTTTTATCAAAATCCTCCCCGGGGGGGGGGGGAGGGGGAAAAAGAAAAAAAAAAACAAAGAAAAATATATTTTTTTTTCCCCCCCTCTCTTCAAAAATCTATGACCTTGTTTTTCCGTATGCTAATATATTTTTTACTTTTTTCATACTAGGTGATCAACATCTCCATAGTATTCACTAAGAAAGTGGGTTTTCTGGTCATTTCTAGCTCATCATCGGGCTCATAATCAAATTCTGATATCTCTGAAGATACCTCCAAATCCAGGCTTCTTCGTTTTTGGAGCAAATAAAATTGTTCGCTTCTTAATTCTGATATCTCTGAAGATACCTCCAAATCCACCTGTTCTTCTCATGTTCATTTGTATTACTAGTGGAATTTTTATCTCCTTATCTTTTATCTTCAAAGAGTTGGGAATGGCTTTGGGGGCTAACTTCATCATACTGGTTACTGCTAATAGCTGGCTAGAAATTGGAACTATAGCCTGTTGAGGAGAAGTCAACTCCTGAATAGGTGCAACAACTACCTCCTTTCCTTTTGATGTACTCAAGCTTTTAGAGACTTTTTGGGAAGTGTTGGGTGCTGCCTCTATTTTGAGGTGAGTTTCATCAGGGGCTTGGACTTGTTGTTCTACAACATCTGTAGAGCTCACAATGACTTCCATTTGGTCAATGCCTTGATCTTCTATCAATTATAATAAGGGGTCTTCTTTGATTGTTTGGGAGGCTTTTGATAAGAGGGGGGCCCAAGATTCCACTGAAACTCTTCTGACTAAAATCAATTTAGGGGGGTAATCATTGGCTTTTTGCACTTGCAAATTGCCCCTTTATTCAAAGGGGTACTTATCCCATGCCATATTCAAATATTTCCCTTTCTCTATAGCATCCAATAATTCTTCTTTGTAGGCATCTGTCCTGTGCTTGACCCAATTGTAATCACAATTTTTCATTAACCTCTCGTACTTCTTATCTGGATTATAAGGTCTCCAAGTTATCTCTTAAAAATCCATGAGATCTAAATCATACATTCCTTTGAGTAAAGCTGGATACCTTGTAAATATATAACTTCCAAATTTACAAGGAACACAAAGCCATGGAACCTTGTCGTGCTTCTTCACTAGTCTCATTTTAGCCTCTTCAGCCACTTGTCTACATAGCTCTAGGGCAAAGAGAGATAATGGACAATACATGGGCAACATTTTCGAGGGAATCTTAGCTCCATAGAGCCAAATGTATGTGAACCCCTCAAAGAAAAAATAATCTCCTATGTCCTTTTCCTTTATGAAAGCTCTTACCCTAGGCTGTAGTCTCTTAGGGAGGAAACCAGTTAGAATCCAGTGAATTTCAATCATGAAAATATCACAAAACCAACCCATGTGAGTACGACCTTCGTGTATCCTCCAAAAACTAGTCTGGACATAAGGACTCTCAACGACCCCGACTCTCCTTTGACTTTCCTCTCCTAATTGTCCCGCTAGCAGGTGTAGGAGGATGGAGTAATTAGAAAACACAGGTATCTCTTATCTTTGTTTCAAAATTGCTTCTTTTAATTCTGACAATAGTGAGTGCATTTGATCACTCAATTCTTGTTCCCAAGTGTAAATTGGGGTGCCCATTGCCCGATTACTCTATGCTACTAAATGTAATACTTCCCTACATACTACACTAAGGTCTTGTACTCCTAAAAAAATATTAGCCATATCACAAAAATTCGAACCCATGGTTTGAAAGCAGTTTTTCTAATGGGAAACTTATCAATTATTTTCTTGTGTTCTTCAAAAAATGATTTAAAAATATCTAAATTTGTCAACATTCGAGACTACCTTTCAATTACCTTTTTAACCAACCGAGTATTAGAGGGATCCAACTTGAAGACTTGCGTGATGTGCCTGGCCATGATACTAAACATTGGTCTATCTCTATTGTCTCAAAATATCTTGGTCTTCTCACCGTACGCCACGACTAACCAGGCTAGTAAGTTGGAGGAGTAGTATACCCTTGGGCATATCAACTTTCCAAGATTACTAGTCCACTTGGTACTCCTGGGAAAACCCTTATGCTGCAGTCTCCTTGCTTTGTGAAATAGGTATTCTAGCAACACTTTTCTAGGCAAAATCATACATCGTACTCCCAGGCACAACTAGTCTGGAGAGCTCGACCTATGGTAATTGGTCTGTGATGAACTTTACTGCTTCTTATATGTCTTTGGGTATGAAATCAGTTCCCCAAGCCTCCATCTTACTCTTGGTAACTTTTCTAGCTTACTGAAAAGAAGCTCTCAAGTCTCTACTCACTTTTTGCTCTTTCAAACCAGTTCTTTGCTCAAGATTACAGGGTGGTAAGGTTGTTCAATATGGTGATTTAAAATACTTGATGGCGAAGTGGTTTTACTATCCTCACATAACTTGTCATTAATATCACGTCACCAACTACTTTTTCAAATTTCCCAATGGAGATTTATCGAAGTATCACTTTCTAATGTTGAGCAGTTATAGTAGGTGGCTTTCCTCGTCCTGCATGTCCGTAGGGACTTTGATCTATGTACTTGCAATCATTCAAAGCTTCCCTTTTGGTTACCAAACTGATCATCCCTTTGATGTGGAAATACAAATGTGGCGGTGGATATATCAATTTAGAAACTAGAGTCAAAATTTTAGAAACATATGAGTTTTTGGATATATCGTTATGTTTGTTTTAGTTAGGTCATAGGATATGATTTCTCATAATTTTTTAAAGCTATTTGTTTCATCATGCTTTGGCCCATGTGTGTTTTTGTGCATTCATTTTGATTCCTAAGTCTTCCAAAACTTTGCCATATTTGAGAAAAATAGTTAAGCCTAATGTATGATTTCACTCTTAAATATTTTCACCATTCTACAGGGCTCCACTACCAGTCTATAGCCTCGGTGGATTTGCTTCTAATACCATTCGATTTTACTCTACTACTAGTCAAGCATCTATAGCCTCGGTAGATGTTTTCCAAGATATCTCAGGTAGTGAGTCAACTAGCGTTATTTTAATTTTCTTTCTCATTTAACAAGTATTTTGATATAAGCAAATTGTGTAATGAGTATGCCTGAGTTGAAGATTATTTTCTAGCTAAAAAGGATGAGTGTAATGATTTTTGGCTCAACAACCTTCTCAAAGATAACTCTATTCTTTGGACCTTGAAATCACCTTAAGTATCATTCATAATGGGAGGCTTCAACATGGTGTTTCAATCAACTTTGATTTCATTATGTTTTATCTCATATCAAATGACCATTGCATAAACAGTCATATTTGAAAAATTGTAAACATCATCAAAGTCTAAAATAAATCTCCTTTCTCTGTATTTGTTTATGGAGGAACCAATAGTAAGGAATACTCATCATACTAAGAATACTATGTGAAACAACAAAAATTAGAACAATACAAACAAAAGAAATTTGCTTTTTGGTAAACAAAACAACAATAAAACACATCACTCAGTTTTTGGGATTTTTGTTTTTCTATTTTTTTATTTTATTATATATATATTAGGCCCTTCCACAGGGATTGTACATCTTTAGGTGTTGGCTGTAAATAGGGATAGCCATTAGTTCTCCCTGCAAAGTCTGCAACTTGTAAGTATTCTAACCTATAACATGGGCTATCTGGTATGGACCAATCCATTTAGGTTCGAGTTTTCCCTTTTCACCATGCTTATAATTTTAGGGTCCCAATAGATCTCCTTGAGAGAAATGAGTACCCTTGGCTTTCTTACTATACAATTTCATAGTTTTCTGACTTTGTTCCATCATTCTATTAAGGGTTTCTCTTCTTTGCTCTTCTAACAGGACAATTTGGTCTAGCCTTCTCTGTAAGGGTTTGGGATCTTCATGATCTTGCAACAAGAGGGAAATTGTCAATTTTTCTATTCTTGAGGGTAATAAGACTTTCTCTCCATATACCATTTCATATAGAGTCCTTCTTGTGTTTCTTTTGACAGACAACTTATCAGCCCAAAGAGCAAATTTTAGTTCATTGTCCCATCCCCTTTTGTTCTTACCCAATGATATTTTTATTCTAGTTATTATATTTTTATTTTATGACTCAGCAATACCATTCCCTTGGGGGTAATAATTAGCAGAAAGTAAGAGTTAAATTCCATAGCACAAAATTCTACCATTTCATATGAAACAAAATACTACCCATTATCTGTTACTAGTTTTTGAAGAACTCCAACACTGGTTAGAATGTTTTCTTCCAAGAATTTGATAATGGTGGCAGTTGTGGAGGTTCTTAAAGGAGCAACCTCTACCCACTTGGTGAATTAGTCCATAGTAGTTATGATCCACTTGTGTTGGTCTGTTGAATTAGGCTTGATATCTCCAATTAGGTCAATGCCCCATTGGGTGAATGGTGCTTCAATGATTACTGGTTTGAGGGGCATGGCTGCCAATTTCTTCTTTCCTACAAAAACCTGGTAGTTATGACAGTTCCTAACATATTTATATACATCCTTAAAAATGGAAGGCCAATAATAACCTGCTCTCATGATTTTATTAGTTGTGGATTTTGGAGCAAAATGTCCTCCACAAAAACCATCATGGAATTCATTAATTATTTCTAGGACTTCATTTTCATATAAATAGACTAATAACACTCCATCAAGGTGCTTCCAATAAAGCACACCATCTTGCACATGATATTTTTTAGCTTGAAACTTTACAGACCTCATTCTATTTGTTGATATATCTCTAGGAAAAGATAGAGTTTTAAAGCCAAGCTCCTTGCTTAATCAGGATTAAAGAGGATCTAATATATTAAGGAGGGTTAAATATCGAACAAGTTGATAGATTTGGATGGTTGCACTTGATCTATGGCTAATCCAACGGATGTGCTCTCTGAAATGTCAAATTATTAAAGTCAAAAAGTCAACATTGGTCATAATATAATTCATGT
The DNA here is from genome assembly GCA_028583015.1 of Wollemia nobilis. NCBI lineage: Eukaryota > Viridiplantae > Streptophyta > Pinopsida > Araucariales > Araucariaceae > Wollemia > Wollemia nobilis. Next base: position 51,302 of record JAQPPZ010000468.1, read on the forward strand.
GCCCATTTGATTAAGTGTCGAGCAACTCTAAAAAATCTAACTAATGCACGCTCACCAAGGGTGATCAAAGTTAACTGTGAACTTTATTAAAGCTTAATCCAAGGATTAATTATAATTAAACCACGTTGATAAGCATTATTAAATTCAGGTTTAAAGCTAAGTCACATCATTAAAATTTGATAATTGAAAAGCATGCACCTTCCCATATCTGAGCTGTTGCACTTAATCTCGATCAGATCTGACGGTCGCGCACCACTCAAAGTAACAAAACCTTAACATTGGAGGGTTTGAGTGCCCAAAGATTAAATTTTAATTAAACCGCATTAGCTTTTGATAAGCATGATTAACAAGGGTCTTAATACATTTCTAATCTATCCCCCTTCATTTAATAAAATATTATTTGAAACTAAGGGTATGCGCCCATTGTTTAAAGTTTGTGTAAATCTAAAGAGATCAATGACCGCACATAATCTTGAGTTGATCCAATGGTCGTGCGAAAGTTGACCAAAAAATAAAGCATCCACTTGAGTGATGGATAAAGGGCTTGCATCTTCATCAGATCCCACGGTAGTGCATGATCTTCATCAAATCTAACAACGACGCTCTCCTGAAATGATCAAGTATTAACAAAAGTCAAGGTTTCATCGGTAAAGCAAGGTCAAAGCATGATTAAATCTAGGCTAATCATGATTAGCAAGGGTCTAAAGCACATATTAAAGTTCCCCCCTTGGTATATGAAGCGTGCATCTTCATCAGATCCAACGATGGTGCTCGATCCCACCCAAATCTGATGACGGTACCTTCTCAAAGTGATCAAAGGTTAATTCACTCGAGGTTTTTGTTGGATGCTTAATTAAAACATTTTATTAAAGCCAAGCTCCTTGCTTAATCAGTATTAAGGAGGGTCTAATACATTTATAATGACCCCCCTTTATTTTGATTAACCTTTGCGCATATCTAGAAGATTTGACGGGCATGCGCATCCATTATTTGATCGAACGGTGAGTGCATGGGGAAATAATCGGTTGTTAAATGCCTATGTTTTAATGGAAATTTTTTAATTTTTAATTGTCGATTAAGCTTAATAAACCTGGATTATGAGAGATGTTAATGTGCTAATTAATAATGCCGCACCAATAAGTATAAGGTTCTTTAAGCTTAGGGTTAAGTGTTTAGATCAAATTACTACTAACCTAAGGGGTTCAAGGTTAATCAAGCTGATTTAGCATGTGTTTATACATAATTGGACTAACAACCCTATAGGTTCCTAGATATCAGTGACAGTGCTTGGGGAAAACCAGATCTAATGATGAGCATTATTTTTAATGCACAGACTTTAGAAGGTTAAGTGTTATGGCTTAGGCACCTTAAGTATTGATTAATCTCTGACTAAATTTTAATAATCAAACTTAGGGTAAGAAAACCCAATCATGATAAATGATCGTGCAGGTTGGTAAATCTTGACGGGTGCGTATCCTCATGATCAAATCTAACAACTAGTGCCCAAAAAGATGATCACTTCTTAATGGTACATGTTTTAAGCTAAATATTTTACAGGGCCAAGGTGGCAGAACATTTATGAAATTTTCCCGTGAAGGTTACTAAATATTTTATAGGAGACTACTTCTTTTTAGAAAATTTCATGTACATTAGGCTTTACGGGGCCAAAATTCCCCCTAAGCTATTACTCATGTACTGCCCTTTATCTCTGGCTGCCCTGGAGCTAGTAAGATAGGTTGTCGAAGAAGCCAATATGAGGCTAGTAAAAAAACATGACAAGGTCCCCTTGCTCAACGTCCCTAGTACATAGTAATCTACTGGGATCCTAAAAATGATAAGCATGGTGAGAAAGGAAATCTTGAACCCAAGTGGCTTGGCCCTTACCAAATAGCTCAAGTGGTTGGTTAAAACACTCACAAGTTGCAAACCTTGGAGGGAGAACTGATGAAAATCCTAATAAATGGTATACATATCAAGATTTACAACCCCTACTATGGGGTCAATAGGGAGTAAATGCCCTAAGATATTAATAATAAAATAATAAAATAAAGAAATAAATAAAAATATAAAAAAGAAAATCCAAAAATAGAGTGTTATTCATGTTAGGATGTTGTGTTGTTTGTTTTTGTCAGTTAAGTGTTTTTATTACTACTGTTTTGTTCTATTTTGCTTTGTGTGGTTTTAATTGTGTTATTTTCATGATTATAATAGGATGATGAGTATTCCTTGCTATTTATTTCTTGAAAGACAAATAAGAGAAGAGGAAATTTATTTTATATTTTGATGATGCTTACAATTTTCAAATTTGAATGTTTATGCAATTGTCATATGATATGAGATAAAGTAGAGTAAAATAAGATTTGATTGATACATCATGTTAAGGCCACACATTACAAACAAATACTTTTAAAAGGAATTTTAGGGTCAAAAGGACAGATGTTATCTTTGGCAAAACGATTAAGCTAAAAATCATTACACTCTATTCTTTAACCAAAAACTGATCCTGAACTCAGGAACACTCATTGCACGATTTGCTTATATCAAAATATTTCTCAAAAGAGAAATAAAATTAAAATAATGTAGATTGAGTTATTGTCTAAGATATATTGGAAAACCTCTACCGAGGCTATAGACGCTTGACTAGTAGTAGAGTAAACCAGATGGGATCAGTAGCATCTTCACTAGGGCTATAGACACTTGACTAGCAATGGAGCCCTACAAAATGGTGAAAATATTTAAGAGTGAAATTATCTATTAGGCTTAACCATTTTTCAAACATGATGAAGTTTTGGAATACTTGGAAATCAAAATGAATGCACTAACACACACTTATGCCAAGACATAATGGAACAAGTGACTTTGATAAATTATGTGTAATCATATCCTAGAACCTTGTTAAACAATCATAACAATATATTTAAAAGCTCATCTGATCTTAAAATTTTGATCCTTTGATTTAAATTGATTAAGGAAAATTATAGTTTGGGATACTCATTTGCTTTGGTATCATGTTTGTTGTTGCTTTATTGTATCTTTTCAATTTTAAGTTTTCTTTGTTTGTGTTTTTGATTTTCTAATCAGGTTTGATGGTTTATGACTCTATCCAAAGCTTGCAATGAAACTAGGAGATTCTTTAATTCTCAAGTGCCTCAGGTTTTTAGCAAATTGTCCTAATTAGAGCCTATGTTGGAGCCAAATTTGACTCAACATCAGATACCCCTAATTTCAAACTTTTTGGCTTCAATAAGTTCACCAAATGTAGTTGGTCTCTGTTGCATTCACTTCTAAAGAATTGGTTTCTATTGTTTGATTATTAAAAATAGCTATAAAAACATTCATCTTAATCAGGTCTAAAGCCATGGCCTTTTGTGATAGTTAACCTTATATGATAATTAAAGAGCTTATTAAATTCAAGGTAATCAAACGTTCACTAAAGAGATCTCCCTTGACTTTTGAAATTGTCTGATTATTAAAAGGGATAAAAAAATTCGAAAATTTTGAAATTTCTTCTAAAGGCAATCCCCTAAGTCCTTAGGTCTCTAATAAGATTGATCAAAATAATAGGGCCTAAATGGAAATAAAATAAACCTAAGGTTCAATTAAATCACGTTGGCAAAAGAGGGTATGCACCCCTTTTATGGTAAAAGTCGTGCAAGTTTGAGATCTAGACGGTAGCACTTCATCCCCCAAGATCTGGACGGATGCGCTCACATAAGAAACCCAAAGGAAGACCATGGTTAAAGTCATATAACCTAAATTTTGAAACAAGTTAATTGATTAAAACCAAGTAAGGTTCATGCACCCCCTTTGGTTAAATATCAAACAGATCTGGACGGTTGTGCTTGATCTATGGCTAATCGAACGAATGTGTGCTCTCTAAAATATCAAATTATTAAAGCCAAAAAGTCAACATTGGTCATAATATTTAAGTCATGCACCCATTTGATTAAGTGTTGAGCAACTCCAAAATATCTAATGGCAGCGCTCGCTCTATCTCAATCCAACGGATGCATGCTCACCAAGGGTGATCAAAGTTAACTATGAACTTTATTAAAGCTTAATCCGAGGATTAATTATAATTAAGCCACGTTGATAAGCATGATTAAATTTGGGTTTAAAGCTAAGCTGCATCATTAAAATCAAATAGTTAAAAAATGTGCACCTTCCCATATCTGAGCGACTACGCTTAATCTCGATCAGATCCGATGATCGCGCACCGTTCAGAGTAACAAAACCTTAACATTGGAGGGTTTAAGCACTCAAAGATTAAATTCTAATTAAATTGTATTAGCTTTTGATAAGCATGATTAACGAGGATCTTAATACATTGCTAATCTATCCCCCTTCATTTAATCAAAGATTATTTGAAACTAAGGGTATGTGCCCATTGTTTAAAGTTTGTGCAGATCTAAAGAGATCAACGACCGCACCCAATCATGAGTTTATCCAACGGTCGCGCTTACAAGAAGTTGACCAACGAATAAAACATCCACTTGAGCAATGGATAAAGGACTTGCATCTTCGTCAGATCCGACGATGGTGCATAATATTCATCAAATCTAACGGTGGTGCTCTCCCAAAATAATGAGATATTACCAAAATTCAAGGTTTCATCGATAAAGCAAGGTCAAATCATGATTAAATACAGGCTAATCGTGATTAGCGAGGGTCTAAAACACATATTAAAGTTTCCCCCTTGGGATATGAAGCGCATCTTCATCAGATCCAATGATGACGCTCGATCTTTCCAAAATCCTACTGTGATGCCTTCTCAAAGTGATCGAAGGTTAATTCACTTGAGGTTTTTATCGAATGCTTAATTAAAATGTTTTATTAAAGCCAAGCTCCTTGCTTAATTAGTATTAAGGAGGGTCTAATACATTGATAATGACCCTCCTTTATTTTGATTAACCTTTGCGCATATTTGGAAGATCTTATGGGCACGCGCATCCATTATTTGATCAAGCGATGAGCACATGGGGAAATAATCGGTTGTTAAATGCCTATGTTTTAATGGAAAATTTTAAAGTTTTAATTATTGATTAAGCTTAATAAACCCGAATTATGAGAGATGTTAATGTGTTAATTAATAATGTTGCACCAATAATTATAAGGTTCTTTAATCTTAGGGTTAAGTGTTTAGATCAAATTATTGCTCAAGCAAGGTGTTCAAGGTTAATCAAGCTGATTTAGCATGCGTTTATACATAATTGGACTAACGACCCTATAGGTTCCTAGATATCAACAACAACGCTTGGGGAAAACCAGATCTAACAGTGAGCATTTTTTTTAATGCACAGACTTTAGAAGAGTAAGTGTTAAGGCTTAGGCACCTTAAGTATTGATTAATCTCTAAATAAATTTTAATAATCAAACTTAGGCTAAGATAACCCATTCATGATATATATTCTTCCCTTGGATTAATGACATGTAGGTTGGTAAATCTTGATGGGTGCGTATCCTCATGATCAAATATAAAGAAGATCACTTCTTAATGGTACGTGTTTTAAGCTAACTCTTTTACAGAGCCAAGGTGGCAGAACATTTATGAAATTTTCCCGTAAATGTTACTAACACCATGTTCTTAATTCCACATCGAAAGAAAGTATAGACCAATAACCAATAGATACACTTTGAATTATTGCATATACATAAACCAAAGTCCTCGCACACATACAAGTCATGGAAGATCGCATACCATCATTGTTCATTTTAAAAATGATGAAATGACAAGCATACATTGGCTAATTTTTAAAGGCAGATAGTGAAACTCCATTAATGATACTCCATGTGGTATCAATGAATCCACTCCATCCTCAAGTACATAAACCCCCACTCCTGAGCGTCACTCCCACACTAATTGTTTCAAGCAAAGGACTTACAGAGTGAAGAACTGTTGTTGATGAGTAGAGAGTTGGAAAGAGTTGGGAGAGTGTGTTTCTATTAGTTGGAATATTTTTTGAGAAGCAAAATGGCCACTTGGGTAAATACGTTCACACCCAAGGATACCAAAGAGGTTGTGAAATTTGTCATAGACCAGTCATCGTACGAAGAGCTCCCTCGAGAAACTGTACCTGGGACTGTAATGTATGATGTTGCCAAGAAGTGTAGGCCAAACAAGCAACTCATGATGGCCTAGTCGTACGAGATGAAGAACACTTGTGTTCAAAGCTTCGAGCCTACCATGGAAAATTTGCAACGAGCCCTGTGGTTGTTGGTCAACTTGTTCTCCAAAGCAAAGAGGTCACAAAACAAGGGCTTTCCCAAGAGCAATATATGGACCATCATTCTAGGGAAACTGATATTTAATCCAACCCTGAAGGTATTACTAGAGCTAGAGCAAATGAGTGGCATTTAATCTCTTCAAATAAATAGAGCCTATAAGAGTCATGTTGCCAGGTAATATAACAAGAGAGTTTGTCATCATGATTTCAAAGTTAGTAACCTTATTCTCAAACTCGATAATGTAAATAAGAAGTGCAAGGACAAGTTTATACAAGAATGACGCATAGGCGATAGATCAAGCATCCATCCTTTTGATGCATAATGTTATGGTTATTCCCACCATCAAAAGGACTAGAAGAAGCAACTAAAGTGGTTGGGACCTGATGCAAATAAATGAATTCAGAAGCAGCTAAAGTGGTTGAAGATAAAGTACAAAAGGGCAGGTGAATCCTACTATTATATCTAAAGTATTTGAGTCGATAGCTAGTAAGCTCTTAAAGCAAATAGAGGTGGGTGATAAATCTACATCTCCAAGAAAATCAAAGTTGGTAGACCCCTATCTCTATAGTGTAAAAGCTATGGTCAAAGGCGTAACATTGGGAGTTGAGGGGACACTAATTTTCTAGCTAAATCAAAGTACCGGGATGGAAAGACTTACTATAGGTTAGGGTGATAGATGCAATGCAAGATGAATGAATCCTAGGTTGGTTCTATTTATATTGTGTAGGAGTGGCCTAGATATAGGTAGTATGGGATTCTTGTAAATGGTGAAGTGAATTCATCTGTTTCTAGTCTAGTGGTTTTCTCTTGCAATAGAATTTGCATATCACTCGACCGGTTCCAATTCAATGATCTATCTCCTATCTTGGGGAGGTAGGTAAAGCCTATGCATGTTTATTCTAGTTGAGTTTAGTAGAGCTCATTCTATTTGTGAAAGAAGAGCTAACCTTACCTTCCAAGCCCATTCTTGATTGGCCCCTATCTATATCTAACCAACCAATAATAATGGATGGTGTAGGGAAGCAAAGGAGGCAACTATCTATTTCATAGCAAGTGGATATTTTATTTTGTAGGTGTTTAGATGGTTAGACCTACCCATAAAATCTCTTAAGTTAAGCAACTTGAGTGAGGCATTGTGACCCCTATAGATAGTAGGCTTTTCATATGACCTAACCTATCTTCAAGATCATTAGAAAAATGATGGATACCTATCCTAGACTATGTTGTTAAGAGAGTTAAACATGCCTTTCCAAAAAAAGAGTGAAGTTGGTTGTGGAATGATCCAACCATTGAGGAGAGATTTTATGTGGGCTTGACCTTGCCCTTTATTAATTAGGATGGTCAAGATCAATCTTTGAGATCCATATGCACTAAATACTGCTATTTTGAGCCCGGTCCTGTTAGCACTCTGCCAACTCTTTGATTGTCCATAGGCTTTTGCATAACTACTTCATGTCCTTTCTTGGTGTGTCTCCAATAGCCATTTGAATAAAACCTACGATATGGAATTAGTAAATAGTTTACCCTTTTGACTCGCCATTTCCTCTATACATATCTATATTTATTTCATCGAGGGATGATACTGAAGAGAAACACATGAGCGATGCAATTAATAAATAGAGACTAGTTGATTCTATTCCTACTTTGTAATGGTGATCAATTTATTTGACTAAATGCTTAATCTCTCCCTCCCACTACTTCTTCACCTCTTCTCCCTTCAAATCAAGTTATTCCTATCTTACCAAATTCTTTTAGCAAGTTGTTAACTTCTTTCAAGAAGTCAAGTGGTCATCATATCTATTGTTTAGTCATTGGCTGGCCATTCCTCTATAGTAGATGAACTCATCCAATTCATCGTATTAATCGAGAAGAGGGGCAAGCTAACTAGTGTGTGTTTCAAGTGAAATAAGAGTCATGTGATCATTATTACATATAGAATATGGGAGGAGGAAGAAGCTATCAGCTTGAGTGGATATGAGCTAGGCCAAAGTTTACTATATCTACACACTAATTGCAGCTGTAGAGCCTACCCTATGAGGTTTCAATCATTTTTCTTAATATCAGGTGCATATAGAGGGTGAAAAATTTGAATTGACACAAACATTAAATCAACCTTTCCCCCTTTCTACCCTACTCTATAACTATTACAAGACCCCCAACTATCTATAGTAGGGGAAGAAGCAATCCATTGGCTTTGCCATTGGATATTGTAAACTATTGGTGAGGATGAGTTACCAGCTAACCAGTGGAGCATTGCCTATTGATGAAGATGGAGAGGGTAGGGCCACCTATAAATAGTAATACCGATTCGAGAACTATTCTAACATGCATCCATTGGTGACTAGATTCTAGTAGACTAGACTAATGTCTCCCTCGTAACATCTCTAAAATTTGGGTGGCCTACTCGATCTATGCCATCTTGATAATTTCTTCATTTGGTTAAACTATTTTTTCAAACTATTTCTTCATGGCTACCTCATGTTTCGTTTAAACTATTAATGGAGGTATGGGGTAGGGGCTTTCCTCAAATTAATGTCTTTTGAAATACTACCTCAAGCAACGGACTCAACACCATGAAATTAAGTTTTATAGGAATAAGAATGAGAATAAGAACATAATAGCTACTTTTTGGTCAGGTTGATGGAAACCACTCTATTGAATGCTTCAATGGAAATGCTCTACAACATCCTATAAATGGGAATTAATGATAGATAGTTGACGATTCATCAATCTGGATCCATCCAGCCATCATCCATCATTAATAGATAAGATAACATCAATATAGAACCATCAACCATCATTGCATGCCCTATAGATAGTAGAGCATCAATCTATAACATTTTAAAAATAGGATGTGAGAACTGTTTCATAAAATATGACAAAGCAAAAGATTAATTAGGGAGGGAGTAATGGGGAGGAAGTAAAAATACATTCCATAGCTCCAAGATTTTTGAGACTAGAGGCTTCGATTAGCCCTCACTTTGTAGTACTACAAGATATATATCAAATATCTAGTCTGGCATGATGCTCTTTCTTTGTTTAGAATGGATGCATTTCTAGTGGCTGATAATGGCAGAATAGGGTATACAATCAGTTGATTATCTCTCTAATAATTGGAATGTATGATTCCCCAAGCACCTATGAATGGAGGAGAGAGCATGTCGTAGAGCAACCTAATCTTGATGAATACATGCATGAGCAAATTACCTACTTAGATATGGGTGTCTAGGAAATTTGAAATTAATATAGATACTTGATCGGTCCCATTATAGAGTAGGGCTCAGATCGCACACATTTTGGGAAAATAAGGTTATGTAAAAAATCTCCAAGTAAAACCTGATGAATGGGCCTTCTTAGATATGGACACCCCCTTTCTATAGTTATAAAGGAGGGGCTCACTACCCCATAAAAACCTATCTATAGTAGGGGGTCCTCCTTGTCAAGTGCTTGGCACCCTCTGGAGTTTGATGGTTTTAATAAGGTTTCTCCTCTCCCCCACTAGTATCAGCTATTAGGGTCTGATTGGATGCATTGGTGCCCCCTATCTATATAACTGGCCTCTTCTGGAGGTTCATCAACTTAAGAGATCAATCAACCCATTGAGGAGTTGGTCAAAATTTATTCACTCATTCATTTAGTCATGACCCTTTGCTCTCTCAACCTTCATTCCTATTGGATTTGATGGTCACTAGTCTAATCTCTCCAATGTGGCTCTCACCTGTGGCTTGGTATGGAGTAATGGGCTTTGTTCCATTTTTTATTGACCTAATCTCCCATCGATCTAGAGGCCCTCTCCTACCCCATTGTAGATTAGGGGCCCCTACCTCTATATTGTCTAGAGGTAGGGGTGGGTGACCCAACCCCTATTTAAGAGTGCATAAGAAAGATATCTCCCTTTCCCTCTTTATAAATGGATATCATCTTAACGAATCGAGTCACCCCTCTTACTATAATAGTTGTGAGAAAGGCCTTGTCAATCCCAAGTTATTATATTTAAACATATTTTATTCTTACATCTATAATATGGTTCAAAAAAGAGGAGGAACAAAGTGCTTCACCCATTATCTAACTATGATAGTTTTAGTTGGGTAAACCCCCCTCCCCACTATTAGTATAGTAGCATACAACTTTATTTAGGTTAAATTTTCCCATTCCCTAGCACTCGAGCAACCTTTCCCATTCACTTGGATCCTTACCTTCAATAGAGCGTGTAGGGATTGAATATGGATATCTACGAAGGCATGCCCAACTACGGCACTGATAGGAACATTCAACCAACACTAGTAAATAAAGGTTGAACACTCCTCATTTGCTGCTAGTATAGACTCCCATTTGATTTTATTTTCACCTCCCAACTTTAAGGTACAACTAGGAGGTGCTCAGGTATTTGGTGAAATAAGAATAAAGTGTTGTAGATTTAGGGTGGGCTAGATCTAATATCTAAGTGAAGTGAAAGGAGGACCCTACTATTAGTAGGTGGGTCAATGAATGCTTTAAGGACTAAAGGCCTCACATGAAGAGATCATATAATGTATACAATAGACAAGTTGCTATCCACCATCTCTTAGGAAGCCCGAAGGCAAAGGCCCTACAACTATAGAAAGGGGGTGGGGAGTCGAGTGAGCATTTTACTTTTTAGCTAGGCATATTATGTTAGAGATATTGGTAGGACATAACTATAGAGGGGAGTTCTTTTATCCTTTGATATCATCTTACTTAAGCATGCATTAGTGGGTTGTTTTGGTTTTAGCCAAAGCCTTTTTGATTGAACAACACCTTATTTGTATCTTTCAATGTATTTTGGAATCCTGAAGCAACACCTTATTGGCATCTTTCAATGTATCTTGAAACCTAAAGCCCATTAGTTTGCTCCCACCCCCACCCCATCCTTATATAGTTTGATCTCATCCCACTCCTTTCAAACTTTAATACTTAGTTCATTGCCAACATAAGCTTTAGGGCATTGTGACCAAAGCCCTATCGTACAATCCTCCTACTATGGATAATTAATAGTGAGATCTATTCAAAAGGTTCATCTATTGGTACCATTTGTATAGATGAGTTGGAAGTGTGTGAATCTCCCCACCTATGAGGTATCCTCATTAATCTAGTCTAGCCCCAAGTGGCGGTTGAAGAGGAATGCATAAGAACATGAGGGCACCATAGGATTCTAATGGAAAGTCCAAAACCAATCACCATTACTAACCTTATGTTTTAGAGTATCTAAAGCAAGCAATGGAAGATCAAGGGTAGGTGCATCTACATCCAAAATAGTTTATCACTAGAGTGAGTTAGTGAGTCAATCATAGAAAGCTTCCAAAAATGGTGTATTTTTGCAAAGATAGATAATCAAATTCAAAAAGCAAAAAGCAAGGTTGATACTATGGAGGGAGATAAAGGAACAAAAGAAAGTAGTTTTTCACTCATGGCACAAAGTTTTAGGTTGAGTTCCTTCTAGTATAGTAAAGCACTATCACTACACTTCCTCTCCTAAGTTATTACATCTATAATATGAAGTCTATGGCCCTTGTCTAGTATAGTCAAGGTGAGATGTATAGATGTGGGAGAAATAAGTTACCTTGGTGTACTTTTTCCATTCAATCAAAAATCATTTAAGGATTAATTACGGCTCATCACTCACTGGGATACTTTGCAAAACTTCATCGTCTCTATTAAAGTTTCTAATACTATTACTTGATCCATTCTATCTCCTTATTGATCCATTCCTCCTTTTACTTTTTAGTCAATAAAAGTGATTCATTCTTTTTTACCATCCTTTTCCAAATATTATCTCACAAGGGCAGGCCTTCGAGATAGTTCATCGACGAGACCCAACATAAGACAACCTTTATTCCTGGTACTATATCGTCTCACCTATCTCTTTCCTGTCTTGCCTTTTCTTGTATGTTTTTCCCTTCCCAGTTAATTTTGGTTTGGTATGTTCTCGCCCTTATTGGCCTATATTGACCCAATTTTCTCTACCTAACTCATCCTAACCCATCCCATCCACTTTGACTAGCCTTGGCCCTTTCCGACCTCCTCAACCAATTTTGGCCCTTTTGACTGACCCAACTTATTCCTACCTTCTTGGCTCATTATGGTATGTTCTAATCTCCAATTTTTTCCCATTCTAGCTTCTTTGACTTGATTTGGCTTGTCCTAACCCATTTCAACATATTCAAGCCTTTGTAGCCTAATTTGGTATGTTCCATCACATCCTACCCACTTGGTTCGTTTCAATACACCTAGCCTATTTTAAGTCATTCTAATCCATTATGACCCTCTTGGCCCGTTCCAACCCACTTAGACCAGCCATTATAACCCAATTTGCCTATTTCTACTTCTTTTGGCTCATTGTGGCCTCCTTGACTTATTTTGACCCGCCCAACCCTTTCTAGTCCTCCTAACTTGTTATGGTATATTTTAGCCTATTTTGACTCCTCTTGCCCATTTTGGTCCCTTCTAGCCTATATCAACCTACTTGACCCATTCTAGCTTACTTGATTTTTGGTCTTCCTAGCCCATTCTAGTATAACACAACCTATTTTGGCCTTACCTAGCTTGTTTTGGCATGTCTTGGCCCGTCTTGGCCCATCTAATTTATTTTAGTTCACTCAGTTCTAGCCTATTTTGACACATTTTGTCCTTGGCCAATTTTATTATATTCTGGTATATTTTTCCCTATCTTAGCCTATTTTGGTCTTTTTTACTCAGTTTGTTCTAATGCTCTTAGCTTGTTTTGATCCATCTTAGCCTACTCAACTCATTTATACCTATTTTTTCCAAAATTTTCCTCCCTAAATCATTGTTCCCATTTGACCTACTCAACATGTTTTGGTCTTCCTAGCTTATTTTCTTACGTTCTAGCTTGTTTTGACTTGTCATATCTATTTTGGTCCCTCCTAGCCTATCCCCACATGTCTGACCAATTCTAACCTTTGTAAAATGATCTAGTTTGTTCTAGCCTTCCTAGCTTGGCCTGACCCGTCTTTCATATTTTGGCCCCGCCCAAACCATTTTGGTCCCTTATGACCGATTCCAACATGTCTCAACCTATTTTAGCCCATGTATTTTATTTTGATTAGTTTCATTCTACCCATCCTATTTTAATCCATTCCATCCTACCATCTCATTATAGCCTTCTCAACCTATGCTAGGCTTCTTGGCCTATTTTAGCATGTTCTAGTGTATTTTTTCCTTGCCTTACTCAGTTTGGCTTTCTTGACTTGTTTTGTCCTACCCAACCAATCTTAATCTATCCTATCCATTTTGGCCCTACCTAACCTATGTAGCCCATTTTGTCCTTGCTTGACTTGTTTTGGCCCACAATCTGTTATAGCCTTCTTGTTATGTTATGACTATTGCTCAGCTTATTTTTGGCCCCTTTTAGCTTATTCTAACTTGTCTCACTTATATTAGGTACTTCCTACCTATTCTAATCCATTCTAGCTTATTATGCACTACTTCTATACTTATTTTAATTTATATTAGCCCATTTGACCTGTTTTGACTCATCTTGGCCTCCTTGGCTTTTTCTAGATCATTTTGACCCATTGTAACTTGCTTGGCCCATTTTGGCTTTATTAATTTTAACCTATCCCTAATGTTTGGCCTATACTAGCCTATTTGGGCCCATCATGGCCAACTTGGCATACTAAATCCCGCTTGGGCCATTTCTTCATATTTTGGCTTATTTTGGCCTTTCAACCTATTCTAACTAGCTTAGTGTATTCCAATATTCCTAACTTATTGTGGTATGTTCTAGTCTATTTTAGCTTGCTAATCCCTCATGCCACTTGTTTTAGTCCCTTCTACATGATCCATTTTGGCCCCTTATGGCCTATTTTGGCCTATGTTGATCAATTTCAATGAGTCCTAGCTTGATCAACCCATTTCGACTTGTTTTTAAGTATTTTTCCACCTTGGCCTATTTTGATTTATTTTAATCCATTCTAGTTCCTCTAGCCTATTTGAGCCTTCCTCACACATTTTGGTATGCTACTCATACTACCCACTTTGGCCATGCTCAACCCATTTTAGCCTATCCTTACCCGTTTTGGCTTGCCCTAGCCCACTAGGCTCATTTCATCTCGTTCTCACTCTTTTTGACTTATCATGATCCACCTAGCCTATTTCTATATATTTTGACCCATTTTATCCTCCCTTACCCATTCTAACCCTTTTCAACTTGCTCGACCTATTCTAGTCTCCTAACTCATTCCAGTATGTTTTGGCCTATCTCACCAATTTTAGTCCCTTTTAGCTTGTCTTAACTTGTACAATCTATTCTAGCCTACTCAATTTGTTTTTCTCTTCTCTTCTTGTTTTAGTATGATCCAACTTATTTTTCCCTACATGGCCTTGTTTGACCTATTTAGACCCATTTGGTAATCTTAGCTTGTTTTGGTATTTTAGCCTTCTTTGGCCTTCCTAACTCACCCTCCCTGTCCCGACCTACCTTACCAATTTCGGCCTTGCATGACCTATTTCTATTCATTTTTGCCTCCTTAACCTGTCTTGATCCTTCCTACCTCCTTCAGCCTCATTTAGCCTATCCAAGCCTACCCATCTTATTTCATATTGTTCTAGCCTATTCATCCTATTGTTGGCTCATTCATCTGTTGACTTGTTTCAGAATATTCCAAACTAGCTAGACTATTTTGAGCCCCATAGGGTCTATTTTAGCATTTCCCAACCAATTTTGATCCCACTTACCCCTTGTAGCCTATTTCTACCTATTTTAGCCCACTCTAGCCCCCTTGACTCATTTTGGACAGTTCTTACCAATTTTGACTTGCTTGGCCCGTTCTGGCCTTGTTGTCCTATTTTGGTACGTTTCAATATGTTCTAACCTTTCTTGCCCATTTTGGACTCTTCTAGCTTGTCCCAATCCATTTGCCCTTCTTGGTCTATTCTATTATGTTTTAGCTCCCTTTGCTCAACCTATTTTACCTTATTTTTGCCTATTATCCATCCTGCCCACTTGGCCTTGCCCAACCTATTTTAGCTTTGTCCATTTCAGCCCACCCAAGCCCACTTGGCACACTTGGCATGTTTTAGCATATCCTAGTCCATTTGGCATATTTCATCCTATTCTGGCATGATCTACCCATTTTGGCCCCTTCTAGCCTAACTTAGCTCATTTTGGTATATTTTGATGTTAACTTATTTCAACCTACTTTTGCCTACCCAACTTATCCCAACCCATCCCTACCACTTTGACTCTACTAACATGATTTAGCTTTTCCTAGATCATTTTAGCCCACCTTTAACCCACTCAGCCCTTTTTGGCTCATCTTAGACAACTAAGTCCTATTTGGCCTACCTAGATTATTTTAGCTCATTTTGAAATGCCTAGCCTATTTTGGATCATCCCAACCTACTCAGTCTATTTGGTCTATCCTAGACCAACCGACCTACTTTTGTTTGTTTTACTATTCTAGCCTTTTCATCATGTTCTGGCCCATTTTGACTAACCTTGGCACCTTTTGGCCTTCCTAGCATGTTCTAGTGTGTGTCATCCATCCTAACCCATTTTAGCACTTTTTCATCGGTTTTACTTATCTCAAGCACTTCTAGCATATCCTAGCCTGTGTTGTGGAAAATTTTGATATCATTAAAATATTTACTATCACGCTACCAAAACTTCCTAATCACAACAATATGCAAGCTCTGGTGGACTTGCCACTTTAACCTGAAATACTAAATCTTTAAGAACATAGGTTGGGTCTGGACACCCCACAATGAGCCTAATAAATATAGTGAGTGATTTTTAGTCTTGCTAAGCTCTACCAGATCTAATAAATTATAATAGATGTTTATTGTGACCAAGCAATTGTAATATTCATAGCTTTAGTTTCAAGAATGTAGACTGGTGCCTTGTCTATTGGGTGAATGTAGCAAAGCTTAACCAATTTTATGAAACAGTGAGAAAAAGAAGGAAAGAACTGATTCATTCAAAAATCGCAATCAACGTGGATTTTTAAATCAATGAAAGAAACATTACCTGTAGATTCAAATAATGTAATATATAGACAAGTGACACACACATTGAGACAAATATACCATTGAGTAGAAACCAGAAAGATGTATTATATTCAATGTTTGATGATTACAATGATGGATCCTTGTAGTGTGGTTAGGTCTCCCAAAGAATACAACACAATATTCATCCTATTCGAATGTCATAATAGGGGAATGTAATCTACCATCCTAATCGTAGTAACATATAGACTCTAGCTTCTCAAGCAGCTCCTAGAAATGATCTTAGGTAACTAGCTTAACTCTTGGAAATACATGTACAACGGTGGGAGGAATTGAGAAATGGAAAAAAAAAAGACAACAAAGGGAAAATACAACCGATCCAGACAAAACACTCAAAATGCCTCTTGCAGGATTTTTCTATTCTGATGCTCGATACTAAATTATGGTTTGAAAGGCCTCTTTTATAGTTTGAATTCTGTAATTTTGCTTTGAATACTTGTTTCATATGCAGCCACTTGGCATCCTCTCTACCACTAATTTTTGTAAATGTATTTCAGAAAGAACTGGGCTATCACAGGCTATCAAAATTGGATAAACTGTGCCACCTATCCTCAAATATCCAAGGTGTTCTTGTTCTGTGACTGGCTTTAATTCCTTTTCTGCTTCGGTGTGGTGGGTCTTGAAGTAACTTTTGATTCAGATCTGCAATTTTAGCCCTTGATCTCTAACTAATTAGAAACTTCTCCATGAAGCTTTCGGTAGCTGAATCATCACATTTCATATGATCTATCATGTACCAGCTAGTCAGGTTTCAATCTAGGTTTAATAAATATCATTCTTCTCTATAGATCAGCTTCCTTTCTTGAATATTTGACTTCCCTGCTAGCACCCTGGTTCAATCACCTGCAAACACAAAAGAAAAATCCAATTTAAGACTTTGGCAATGAAAGAAAATCAAAATTTGGTATTATTACTATTAATATTGATGATTTTAGATTTATTGAATGTTTGCCTAAGGTTTACCATTACCCTTTTATTTTTATTATTTTCTAATATTTTGGCTTTTAATTTTAATTATTAAATTTCACATTAGGGTTCATATTAATATTAATCCTAAGGTTTCCTTTGGATATTAAGCTTATAATGCCCAAGAATTAATATTAATAAATGCCAAAGTATTCACATTAATATCAAATGTCTTCGAAGTATTCATTCTATTTCTAATTCCATGCCCTCAATTGTCTTGATTTTAATATTAAATCTAAATTTTTAAAAGTCTGCTTCATTTTACCCAAGATCTCATATTTTAGTCTAAAATCATTTCTATAGTTAAGAATCCAAATAAAATCCTTTTTAAAATTCATCGGTGATGCAAAACCCTTGTTACTCATGCATTATCAATGACTTTGTTCTATTGGTGATGATATTAAATCATTAGATTTTCATCACTCATGGAAAGCCTTTGTCGTTAATGGAAGAGCAATGACTTTGTTATATCTCATTCATATTGAATTTATGCTAAAACATTTAGGCTTAATTAAAATGACAATATTGTTTTTATCGATATTATTAGCAAAAACCCCCTTTGTCGGAGATGTGCAAGCCCTATCGGAGATACATCAGTGATGGCTCTCTTCTATCGATGATGAGATTTCATTGGATGTTGGTAATGCATGATTCTTGGCGTTGATACATGACCGAAGAAATTTTATTGGCCAAATTATTTATCATTTAATTAAAATGCCCTAGGTATTTGTATTAATTAAATTATCCTCCAAGGTTTTATTAAAGCACTCAATCATTATATTTGCTTTGTATAATATTATTTTTATCATTAATTCCTCGAGTAGCTAGATATAAACCTTGTTGCTGATGAAAAACCTTTGTCACTGATGCATAACCGATAGGATTTCCCAAAGAGCAATGAAGACTGCCAAAAATGCACCTTCGGTAATGTAAAACCTTTATCGCTGATGCATTCGCAATATTTCCCGAAGAGCGATGAAGACTGTCAAAATTACATGATCATTGATTGCTTTGAGCTGTCATTGATTGAAGAGAGATGAGTCTTTCATAAGGAAGATGACTAAAAACCTTGTCGCTAATCATATTTCATTGTCGTTGATGCATCGATGATGAGGCTTTTGCAAGAGCGATTGTTAATTTTTATTTATGCCAAGACTTTATGTGGTTGTCGATTGAAATATTTTTCGCTGATGTAAGAGCGATGGATTTGGTATATCAATTACAATTTCTCAAAGTCTTAGATTCCTTTCACTGATGGAATATCTTTGTCGTCTATGTAAGAGCGATGGCTTTAATTTATCAACGATGGTCGATCCAACGATCACGTTCATACCAAGTAAGATCCGACGGTTGCGCTTTGTCGAAGCAAACATCCTTTAAGAAGAGCATGATTATATCTTAATCAGACGATTGCGCCCTTACCTACCGGATCCATTGGATTAAAAAATGAACAATATCCTAACGGTGGTTTGGCTAAGTGGTGTTTGACCAAGATTGAACGGCCGTGCCTATCCCTGATTTAATCCAATGGCTACACTTACTCGTGATCATCAAAGGGAAATAAGGTCCGATAAAAAGAGCATAGACCTACCAAATCTGACGGCAGCGGTGAAGCCCAACCAGATTCGACGGTCGCGCATAACCAATCTACCTCGACGTTAAGATACATGGTTTATTTCACCAAAGGAGAATTAACTAAGGTTAATAAGGCTCTAAACACGTGATAACAACCCCCTCCCTTTGATGAGTGCCAACACAGTCTTGGATGATCGGACGAACATGCAAGACCACCTAGTTGATCGAACAATAAATCATTAGCAAGGTAATCTTATCATTAAAGGTCATATATTAACCAAAGGTCAGTAATTCTTCAATTAGCCTTTAATGATAAGTATTAAACAAAGGGTGAAAATCCCAATTCAATGATTATTACTAAAGCGTAGATCTATTAACCAATTAAAGATTAGAATATCCTCTATAACGTGTGTGATCACCATTGACATTAACCCTCCATGTTACAGGGCTAACATTCTTTAAGGTCCAATGGCATCAAACATAGGCATACGACACGAATCTTATCCAATAGCTATCATAGATTGATGGATCTAATGGGCACATAATTCAGTAACCAAATCTGATGACAGATCCCCAAAATAATCACCACCTTGATTAATGTTGTAACTATTTTCAAAGTCAAATCTCTTTCAAGACCAACTGAGTAGAACACTTTCTCACAAAAAGCCACCATTGCCATGTTTATAATTTAACCTCAGAAAGATGTCCAGTTAGGTGACCAATAAGGAAACAATGAATGATTGCAAGTACATAGATCAAAGTCCCTACGAACATTTAGAATGAGGAAAAGCCACCTACCTTAACTGTCTAACATTAGAAAGTGATGCTTTGGTAGATCTCTATTGGTAAATTTGAAAAGGCAATTGGTGGCATGATATTAATGACAAGTTATGCAAGGACAATGAACCCACTTTGCCATTGAATATTTAAGATCACCATATCAAACAACCTTACCACCCTGGTAATCTTGAGCAAAGAACTGGTTCAAAGGAATAGAAAGTGAACAGATATTTGAGAACTTCATTTTAGAAAGCTAACATAGTGACCAGAAAAAATATGGAGGCTTGGGGAACTGATTTCATGCTCGAAGACACAATAGAGACAGTAAAGTTCGTCACGGACTAGTTGCCTTATGCTAAACTCCCCGGACCAGTTGTGCTCGGGAGTACGATGTATGATTTCACCCAAAAAAGTGGGCCCGATAAAAATCTCACTCCCACACAGCAGTATGAGATGGAGAATACCTGCATTAGAAGTTTTGCTTGTATGATGGAAAATGACGATAGAGACCCTTGGCTACTAGCAGACCTGTTCCACAAAGCGAGGAGACTGCAACATAAGGGTTTTCCAAGATGTACTAGGTGGACCATTTTTCTAGGAAAATTAATATGTTCGAAGGTGTACTACTCCTCTGACTTGTTATCCTGGTTAGCTATAGCGTACGACGAGAATACCGAGATGTTTCGAGATAATAAAGACTGACCAGTATTCAGTATAATGGCTAGACACATCGAGCAAGTTTTCAATCTGGCGCTCGCTAACACTCAATTGGTAAAATAGGTAATTGAAAGGCAGTCCCAAATGTTTACAAAGTTAGAAATTTTTAGATCGTTTTTCGAAGAACATGAGAAAATAGTTGATAAATTTCCTATCAAAAAAACAGCATTCAAACCATGGGTTCGAGATTTTTGTGATATGGCTAACATTCTTTTAAGAGTGCAAGACCTCAGTGTAGTAGGTAGGAAAGTGTTACATTTAGTAGCATAGTGTAACCGGGCAATAGGTACCCTAGTCTATGCTTGGCAACGAGAATTGAGTGATCAAATGAACTCACATATGAAAGATTTAAAAGAAGCTATTCTGAAACAAAGACAGGAGATGCTAGTCTTTTCTAACTACTCCATCCTCATACACCTACTAGCGGGTCAATTGGGAGACGAAAGCCAAAATGGGGTTGGGTTTGTTGAGAGTCCTTACGTCCAGACCAATTTTTGGAGGATACATGAAGGTCATCTCACATGGATTGGTTTTGTGATGTTTTCATGGTTGAATTTCCTTTGGTTTTTAATTGGTTTCCTTCCCGAGAGACTAGGACTTGGAGTGAGGAATTTTTTAAAGGGGAAAAAAGAGAGAGGGGGTTATTTCTTCTCTGAAGGGTTCACATACATTCGGCTCTATGGAGCTAAGATTCCCCTAAAAATGTTGCCTATGTATTGTACCTTATCTCTTGATGCCCTAGAACTATGTAGACAAGTGGTCGAAGAGGCTAAAATGAGATTAGTAAAGAAGCACAGTAGAGTTCCATGGCTTAATGTTCCTTGTAGATTTGGAAATTACATGTTTGTGGGATATCCAACGTTACTTAAGGGGATGTATGATTTAGATCTCATGGATTTTGAGGAGATAACTTGGATGCCTTATGACCTAGATGGGAAGTACGAAAGGTCAATGAAAAATCGAATACGCCTGGTTCAAGCATAGGAGTGATGCTTATGAAGAAGAGTTATTAGATGCTATAAAAAATGGAACAGATCTACATACTATATGGGAAAAGTATCCCTTTGAAAAAAGGGGCAATTCACAAATAAGGAAAGCCTACGAGTACCCGCAAGAATTGATTTTTCTCAGAGGGATTTCAGTGGAATCTGCTACCCCCTTCTTACTAGAAGCCACCTAAGAAATCAGGTAGGACCCTTTATTAGAGTTGATAGAGAATCAAGGCTTGATCATATGGAAGTTACTATGAACCCTGTAGATATTGAAGAACAACAAGTCAAAACCCCTGACAATGCCCCCCCAGACTAGAGATAGCACCTGGCACTTTATAGAAAGTCTCTGAAATCCTGAGTGCAACGAAAGGAAAAGAGATAGCTAATGCACCAGTTCAGGAGCTGACTTCTCCCCAACAACCTATAATTTCCATATCTAGCTAGCTATTAATGGTAACCAATGTAATGAAGTTAGCCCCCAGAGCTATTCCCAGCTCTTTGAAAATAAAAGATAGGGAAATAGTAATTCCATCAGTAGTACAAATGAACATGAAAAGAGCAAGGGGATTTGGAGGTATCTTCAGAGATCTTGAAGTCAAGAAGCAAGCGGTTGTATCTAATCCAAAAGCAAAATATACCTAGGATATCACTGCCCTCCACGAATGTGGTGTTGGAAAGATCTGAAGAACAAACAGTTTTCAGTGATGCACAGGAGCATGAGCTATAGATGGTAGCAGGAATGGGAGGCAGGGGAGATGATTTTGGAGCCAAGGTGGCAATAGAAACTCCCAAATCAGATATGGTAGAGGTGCACCTGCCTACCCTACAAGAACCTGTTCTTAAAATTGATGAGAGAACTAGAGGAATGTCAATTCTAGGAAAATAAGGTGACATGGTCAAGGTATAAAAAGCAATACAAGCACAAAATTTGGATCAACTACATCAGAGCAACACCGAATTGAGAAACCAACTAGAAACTAGTGAGAAAGAAAAAGCAGAGATGCAGGCCTTAATAAATAAACTACAGGAAGAGTTGGTGCAGAAGGACGCCATAGTAACTTGACCCCCCAAGGTGGTGAAAATCCTCAATTACACATACTATTTGAATGCAACAAAAAGAGAATTGTCAAAAAATATTAGAGAAAGAATCGAGGGGATCACTGAAATGTTCAGGCAGATTAAGGTGATTCGAGTTACTACTCAAGAGATGGAAATTTTAATCAATAAAAAAGAAGAAGACTTTGAGATCATTCGTCCTACTCTTGACTCAATGTCAGAACATTTTGAAGAGATGCAAAATCAAGAAATATTGTTGAATGATAGGACTAATATCAAGTGCAATATCGAGTTCATGAAGGCAACTATGTTTACATCCAACATGGGAAGGTGGTACAATAATGTAGCAAAAATATTTAGTCTGTTAGATGACATCACAAAAAAATTATCAGATGTAGGGCTATCGTTGGAGGAATTTTTGGAAACTACCAGTATAGAAGACCTCCTTAAAAATAAGATAGAAGATTTTGATTGTGAGCCTGATGATGAGCCAGAGATGACCAGACAAACTATGTTCCTAGTGAACACTATGGAGATGTTGATCACCCATTATGAAAAAATCAAAAATTACGTTAGTATATAGAAAAACATGATTCTACAGGAGATGAACATGTTAAGGTTTGTTGTGTCTTTTGATATTGATGCCTGGAAGATGATCGAAAAAAAGACCAGATGGTTGCAGCAGAGCAAAAAGGGAAAAGAGATTAAAAATTACAGCCTGCAGTTGGAAATGAGTTCCCCTCCTAGAGATGAAGGACAGGTTGAACAGAAAGGAGAAACTTCCAAAATAGAAGGTCAAACAGATGTTCAACAAGAAAAAGAAAAAGAAGGAACCAAGGACAAAAATGCAGATGAGGGAAGTCCCCAATGTACTAGTATCACTGGTTGAACCAATTTGAACAAAAAGGATCCAGAGAAAGATGTATAATATGAACAAAGGAAAATAATGGGAGCCAGTTGTACCAATTTTGGAAGACAAATCAGGTGATGACAAGTGTGGGGTCATGATCAGATAAAGAATAAAAGAACCAGAGGCTATAAAAGAAAGCACCCGAGGCCAAAATCTACATCAAGCATTTAGAGATAGCATTTTTGCTAAGAGGTATACTTGAGTGCCCTGATAGTTGTGCTGTTGTATTTCCCTTATGTCTTTTCTCTTTGTCATCCCTCATTCTTCCCTTTTGCTGTGTAGGTTTTGACAGAACAGTGCTTAAGAAGATGAGAATATTTTCAATTTTTTTGAGCTAGAAACTCAAAGATTTTTCCTGTTTCCAGATTGGAACGGGAGGAGTTGAAGGAATCTTGTTACATTATTTGAACAAGATTTCCTCATTGTATTAAACTATAACAGAGTTCAATGGCACTCCGCCAACTCTGCATGTCATATTGAAATATTAATACAGTTCCGAGGTGTTGTTCTATTAATGTTATCTTCAGCTTTATGTGTTACCTTACAGCAGATTACATTATTTGAATGTGTTGTGAGTGTTTCTTTCATTGGTTAACTTTTAGGTTTATTGTGATATTCGAATAAGTCTAATAACACCAATTTCCCTCTTCCCATTTCTTTCTTTTCATGATAATTACGTTGTTAAATTGCTATAAAAGCCCAATTGGATAGGCACCGGTCTACATAAGGCATAACAATGATTATTTTCATTGCTTGGTCATTTTAATACATCTAGTGTAATTCTAATCTAGAGTGTGTAATCCGTGTAAATAAATTACATATGGGGTTTCCTTACCCATTATGTAGTTTTTCTTTAGTAATATCTATTTTAATCATAATAAAAAGGTAGGTTGACCAGAGCCTATAATAGTTCGTTGGTTTCAAACAATTTCTTGTAGCGTGAGAATCGAATCCTATGGATGCAAGAAATGGTTCCAACAAATTTTAGCATCATTTTCGGTGAGAATTTTTATGTTCTAAGCTTGGATTTCATGACATTTATTAATCAACGAGCGACCAAGTTAGAATAAAGAACCTACATCTTGGTTTTCATGATTTCTTATATTCTTTATTTTATTTTGCTCGTAGTTTTCAATTGAATTTTGAGTGTTTCTACGTTTCTTGATTTTCTTGAGTTTTCTTCAAAGAGCTATCTCCTATGAGGTCAAGAGTTAAAAGAATCAAGCAATCTTGATTGCGCATTATGTTCTTTTTGCAAAAACGTGTTGGTGATTCTATCTGAACAAACCTAGAAACCAAAAATCAAGAAAGAAGGAGCAGAACGTGTTGGCGCACACCAAGAGAAGTAGTAAGGAGTTATTCCTGAAATTCGAGAACACAGAGGTATTTACCCATAACCAAAAAATCCCACTTCTTAAGAGTACTGTATACGAGAATAAATCATATTTTAGTAGCAAAAAGTACATAAATAAAAATAGAATTCAAGATACTACTATTGTTGATATTATTGTAGATGAATTTTTAAATGCTATTGTAGGAAATACATTAAAGTCATCCCAGTACCATAGTCCTGTTGATTATAATATAGAGGTAAATAACCCTTCATATTATACTCAGGCCACTCAAAACCCATATTCCTGTAGGTGTTACTGCTACAAATTTAAATTCTATAGTAACAATGGCCTAGGCGAATCAGCAAAATCAAAATCAAGCTAATGTCCATTTATGGAGAACTAATAGATATAGGCCTTTTTTTTACCTGGTAAGGGTTTTCCAAGATATACTAGGTGGACCAGTAATCTGGGAAAATTGATATGTCTGAAGGTGTACTGCTCCTTCGACATGTTAGCCTAGTTAGTTGTAGTGTATGGAGAGAATACTAGGATGTTTCGGATAATAAAGATCGACTAGTATTCAGTATAGCGGCTAGAGACATCGAGCAAGTTTTCAAGCTAGTGCCCACTAACACTCGGCTATTAAAACAAGTAATTGAAAGGCAGTCCGAAATGTTGACAAAGTTAGAAATTTTTAGATCGTTTTTCGAAGAACATGAGAAAAATAGTTGATAAATTTCCTATTAGAAAAATTTCATTCAAACCATTGGTCCGAGACTTCTATGATATGGCTAACATTCTTTTAGGAGTGCAAGACCTCAGTGTAGTAGGTAGGAAAGTGTTACATTTAGTAGCACAGTGTAACTAGGTAATAGGTACCCCAGTCTATGCCTGGAAACAAGAATTGAGTGATCAGATGCACTCAGAGATGAAATATTTAAAAGAAGCTATTATGAAACAAAGATAGGAGATGCCAATATTTTCTAACTACTCCATCCTCATACACCTACTGGCGGGTCAATTGGGAAACGAAATTCGAAACAGGGTTGGGGTTGATGAGAGTCCTTACATCCAGACCAGTTTTTGGAGGATACATGAAGGTCATACTCACGATTGGTTTTGTGATGTTTTCATGGTTGAATTTCACTAGATTTTAACTGGTTTCCTCCCCGAGAGACTAGGACCTAGAGTGAGAACTTTTATAAAGGAAAAAGACATAGGGGATTATTTCTTCTCTAAAGGGTTCACATACATTCGCCTCTATGGAGCTAATATTCCCCAAAAAATATTGCCTATGTATTGTCCCTTATCTATCGCCGCCCTAGAACTATGTAGACAAGTGGTCGAAGAGGCTAAAATAAGATTAGTAAAGAAGCACGGTAGCGTTCCATGGCTCAGTGTTCCTTGCAGATTTGGAAATTACATGTTTGTAGGGTATTTAGCATTACTTAAGGGGTTGTATGATTTAGATCTCATGGATTTTGAGGAGATAACTTGGAGGTCTTATGATCCAGATGGTAAGTACCAAAGATCAATAAAAAATCGAGAATACACCTGGGTCAAGCATAGGAGTGATGCTTACGAAGAAGAGTTATTAGATGCTATAAAAAAGGGAACAGATCTATAGACTGTATGGTAAAAGTACCCCTTTGAAAAAATGGGCAATTCACAAATAAGGAAAGCCTACGAGTACCCGTAAGAATTGATTTTTCTTAGAGGGGTTTCAATGGAATCTACTGCCCCCAGCCACCCAGGCAATCAGGGAGGACCCTTTATTAGAGTTGATAGAGGATCAGGGTATTGATCAGATGGAAGTTACTGTGAACCTTGTATATATTGTAGAACAACAAGTCAAAACCCCTAACAATGCCCCCCTCATACTGGAGACAACACCTGACACTTCACATAAAGTCTCTGAAAGCTCGAGTGTAGTGAAATGAAAAGAGATAGCTGTTGCACTAGTTTAGGAGCTGACTTCTCCCCAACAGGCTATAGTTCCCATCTCTAGCCAGCTATTAACGATAACCAATGTAATGAAGTTAGCCCCTAGAGCTATTCCCAGCTCTTTGAAAATAAAAGATAGAGAAATAGTAATTCCATTAGTAGTACAAATGAACATGAAAAGAGTAGGGGAATTTGGAGGTATCTTTAGAGATCTTGAAATAAAGAAGCAAGCAGTTGTATCTACTCTAGAAGCAAAGAGACCTAGGTTGTCACTACACTCCACGAATGTGGTGTTGGAAATATCTAAAGAACAAATAGTTTTTAGTTATGCCCAAGAGCATGTGCTGATGGTAGCAAGAATGGGAGGCAGGGGAGATGATTCTGCAGCTAGGGTGACAATAGAAACTCCCAAATAATATATGGCAGAGGTGCACCTGCCTACCCTACAAGAACCTATTGTTCTTAAAATCCGATGAGAGAACTGGAGGAATGTTAGTTTTAGGAAAAGAAGGTGACATGGTCAAGGTAGCCAAATATTAACAAGCACAAACTTTGGATCAACTACATCAGAGCAACACCAAATTAAGAAACCAACTAGAAACCAGTGATAAAGAAAAAGCAGAGATGCAGGCCTTAATAAATAAACTGCAAGAAGAGTTAGCGTAGAAGCACGCCACAGTAACTCGACCCCCCAAGGTGGTGAAAATACTCAATTACACATACTATTTGAATGCAACAAAAAGAGATATGTCAAAAAATATTAGAGACAAAATCGAGGGGATCACTGAAATGTTCAGGAAAATTAAAGTGATTCGAGTTACTACTCAAGATATGGAAATTTTAATCAATCAAAAAGAAGAAGACTTCGAGATCATCCGCCCTACTCTTGAATCAATGTCAGAACATTTCGAAGAGATGCAGAATCAAGAAATACTGTTGAATGATGGGACTAAGGTCAAGTGCAATATCGAGTTCATGAAGGCAACTATGTTTGCATCCAACATGGGAAGGTGGTACAACAATGTAGCATAAATGTTTAGTCTGTTAGATAACATCACAGAAAAATTGGTAGATGTAGGGCTATCATTGGAGGAATTTCTGGAAACTACCATTATAGAATACCTCCTTAAAAAAAAGATAGAAGATTTTGATTGTGAGCCTGATGACGAGCCAGAGATGACCAGACAAACTACGTTCCTAGTGAACACTCTGGATATGTTGATCACCCATTATGAAAAAAGCAAAAATTACGTTAGTATACAGAAAATAAAATTTTGCAAGAGATGAACATGTTAAGGTTTGTTGTGTCTTTTGACATTAATTCCTGGAAGATGATAAAAAAAGATCAAATGGTTGCAGTAGAGCAAAAAGGGAAATGATATTAAAATTTGCAGCCTGCAACTGGAAATGAATTCCCCTCCTACAGATGAAGGACAAGTTGAATAGAAAGGAGAAACTTCCAAAATAGAAGGTCAATCAGATGTTCAACAAGAAAAAGAAAAAGAAGGAACCAAGGACAAAAAGGTAGATGAGGGAAGTCCCTAGTGTACTAGTATCACCGACTGAACCAATTTGAACAAAAAGGGTCTAGAGAAAGATGTATAATATGAACAAAGGAAAATGATGGGAGCCAACTATACTAATTTTGGAATACAAATCAGGTGATGACAAGTGTGGGGTCAATATCAGACAAAGAATAACAAATTCAAGAACCAGAGGCTATAAAAGAAAGCGCCCAAGGCTAGAATCTGCATCAAGCATTTAGAGATACCATTTTTGGTAAGAGGTATACTTGAGTGCCCTACTAGTTGTGTTGTTGTATTTCCCTTGTGTCTTTTATCTTTATCATCCCTCATTCTTCCCTTTTGCTATGCAGGTTTTGACAGACCTGTGCTTAGGAAGCTGAGAATATTACCAGTTTTTTTGAGCCAAAAACTCAAAGATTTTTCCTATTGCCAGATTGGAACGGGAGGAGTTGAAGGAATCTTGTTATATTATTTGAACAAGATTTCCTCATTGTATTAAACTATAACAGAGTTCAATGGCACTCCGCCAACTCTGCATGTAATGATATTTGAAATATTAATACAATTATGGGGTATTGTTTTGTTAATTTTATCTTTAGCTTTATGTGTTACCTTACAGTAGATTACATTATTTGAATGTGTTGTGAGCGTTTCTTTCATTGGTTAACTTTTAGGTTTATTGTGATATTTGAATAAGTCTAATAGCACCAATTTCCCTCTTCCCCTTACTTTTTGTTCATGATAATTACATTGTTAAATTGCTACAACAGCCCAATTGGATAGGCACCGGTCTACATAAGGCATAACAATAGTTATTTTAATTGCTTGGTCATTTTAATACATCTAGTGTAATTCTAATATGGAGCGTGTAATCTATGTATTATTATAAATTACCACTGGGGTTTCCTTACACATTATGTAGTTTTTCTTTAGCAATATTTGTTTTAATCAGAATAAAGAGGCAGGTTGACCAGAACCTGTAATAGCTCGTTTGTTTCAAAATATTTCTTGTAGCATGACAATCAAATCCTATGGATGCAAGAAATGGTTCCAACACCCCTGTTGGTCTATTTTGGCTTACGTAACTAGTTCCACCATTGTTAACCCATTTTGGTTTGACCTAGGCTATCTAGATCTGTTCCACTTGGTCTTATCCACCATTCTTATGGTCCATGTTGTCTAATCCTAGCTAGTTTTATCTAGCATTGGCCCGTTTTAGTCGGTCCCACCCCGCTCAGCCTCTTTCAACTTATCCTAGCTATCTCACTTAATTTAGCTTGTTTTAGCCCATTTTAGGCTTCCCAACCTATTTTACCTTGTTCTAACCCATTCCAACTATCCATCCTATTCGAGCTTTCTTGGCCTTTTTTGGTATGTTCAAGCCCACCTTGCATAATCTAGCCCTGCCCAAGCCACTTGGCTCATTTTAGCCTATCATGATTTGCTCAACCTGTTCCTAATTTTGGCCTCCTTAATCCATTTTGACCTACCCAACCTATTCTATTCTTCCTTCATTCTAGTATTTTTGGGCCTATTTTGGCCTATTTTAGCCCACCCAACAAGTTTTGCTCCCTTCTAGTTAGTCCCAACATACTTGATCCTTCTTGCCTACCCTACTAATTTTACCCTTCCTAGCCAAGTCAATTATAAGCTAGCCTATTTTGGTCTGCCTATCTTGTTTAAGCCTTGCCTAGCCTACCTTACCCTTTCTCAGACCATGTAGTCTTGTTTAACCTGCTTGGTCAATTATGACTCATTTTGATCTCTTTTGATCTTCTCAATGCCATTTTAGTATGTTTATATCATCTTAACCAATTTGGATATGAAATCAAACAATAAAAAGATTTTATGCGTCTTTTAAATTCCAAATAGATCAAAGTAAAAATAAGAATTGAGAAGAAATTATACGAGGTTGAAGGATGTTTAAAAGGAGCCAACCCAAGTCGTAGGATAAGCTAAAATAGGTTGAGCAGGCCAAAACAAGCTAGGTGGGTTAGAATGGGTTAGATTGTTTGAGACTATTAGATTATTCTAGATTGGGTTAGGAAATGTAGAATTGGTTGGGTAGGTTAAATTGTGCTAAAATAGGTTAGGCGGGCTATGATAGGCTAGAAGGAACCAAAATAATTGGCATGGGTGATGGGACAAAATTACCAAAGTGAGCCAAGAAGACTAGAATATGCTAGGGGGCCAAAATAGGTAGAAATAAGCCAAGCATGCTAGGATGGGTTGAGTTGGTTGTGATAGGCCAAAATTGGTTAGGATAGGATAAAACAAGTGAGATAGACCAAAACAGATCAAGGAGGCCAAAATGGGCTAGGTGAGTTAGAATGGGTTAAAATATTACAATATTGTGGAACCCTCCTTGAGTAGTGAGTGGCTTGAAATATTGGTCCGAATATTATCATTCTTACCCTATTCAGTCATATGTCAAATCCTAATATAAACTATCAAACCTTAAAAACCCCTACTATAGAAACAATTTTGACTTACCTAGCATGTTCCAATCTTGTTGGGGTGTTCTACTATGTTTTGGCCATCCCAGTTTGTTTTGGCTCCATTTGGCTTGTTCGGCTTGCCAATCTTATCTCGGTCACTTCCAAACTATCCCAACCTATTCTACTATGTTTTAGCCTATTTGATTTATTTCTATCTATGTCGATCCATTCTAACCTCTATGACCCATTCTAACTTGTCCAAACCAGTCTAGTCTTCTTGGTTCATTCTGGTATATTCTAGCCTATTTAGGCCTATCTCGCTCATTGTGGTTCCTTCTAGCTTGTCTTGATCTACTTGACCAAATTTGGCTTACCTAACCAATTTTGCCCTTCCTAATTAATTCTACTTTGATTTATCCTATTATAACATACATATCCTGTCCTACTTATTTTAATCTACCCTAATCCATTTTGGCCTCTTATGGCCCATTTTGGCCTATCTTAGCCTATCCTAATCATGTAGTTCATTTTGGCTCGTTCAACCTTTTTTGACCTATTTTAATGAGCCTGACCTATTTTGGCCTTCTTGGTTTATTTTGGTGTGTTTAGGCATATTTTTGCCTTGCCTCTCCTGTTTTGGCCCTCCTAGCTTATTTTGGCACATCTAACCTATCCTACATATTTTGGCTCTGCTTGGCCTATCTTGATTAATCTTACCTATTTCAGACTTATCTAGCTATTTTGGCCTATTCTAGTTTGTTTTGGCCCATTCTAGCCTTTTTTCCAACCTACTCTACCTATTCTTATATTTATAGCATGTTTTGGTCCCTTTTGGCGCATTTTGCTGGCGTATACTAGCCTATTTGGGCCCATCATGGCCAACTTGGCATATTGAAGCCCACTTAAGCCATTTCTTCATATTTTAGCTTATTTTGGCCTTTCAACCCATTCTAACTAGCTTGGTGTATCCAATCTTCCTAGATTGTTGTGGTATGTTCTGGTCTATTTTAGCTTGCTTTAGAACATCTCTCATGCCACTTGTTTTAGTCCCTTCTACATTATCCATTTTGGCCCCTTATGGCCTATGTTCACCCATTTTAATGAGTGCTCATCTAATCAGCCCATTTTAACTTGTTTTGGCCTATTGTGCCTCCTTTGCCTATTTTGACTTATTTAAAACCATTCTAATTCATTTGGTCTATTTGAGTAGAATCATCCATTTGGGTATGCTTTAGACCATGTTGCCCACTCCACCCATTGTACACTATCCTTGCCTGTTTTGGCCTGCCCTAGCCCACTAGGCTCATTTCATCTCATTCTCACTCTTTTTGATCTATCAAGGCCCATTTTATCCTCTCTTACCCATTATAACCCTTTTCAACCTGCCAGACCTGTTCTAGTATCCTAATCATTCGAGTATGTTTTGGCATATTTTAGCCTATCCTACCACTTTTAGTCCCTTTTAGCCTGTCTTAACTTATACAATCTATTCTAGCCTATTCGATTACTTTTTCCCTTCTCTGTCCATTGTAGTATAATCCAACTTATTTTTTCCTACATGGCCTTGTTCAACCTATTTTCATCCATTTGGCCATTTGGCTTGATTTGGTATGTTTTAGCCTACTTTCTTCCTAACTTGTTTTGACCCACCCTACTCTTCGTGACCTACATTGCCCATATCGGCCATGTATGACCTATTTCTATTCACTTTGGCCTACTTAACCTGTCTTGATCCTTCCTACCTCCTTCAACCCCATATATCTCATTTAGCCTATCCACTTACCTTTCTTATTTTAGGTTGTTCTAGCCTATTCATCCTATTGTTGGCCCATTTGTTCTTTGACTTGTTTCAGAATATTCCAACATGCCTAGCCTATTCCAAACTTGCTAGACTATTTTGAGCCCCATAGGGTCTATTTTAGCATTTCCCAACCAATTTTGATCCCATCTAGCCCTTGTAGCCTATTTCTACCTATTTTAGCCCACTCTGGCCCCCTTAAATCATTTTGGATAGTTCTTACCAATTTTTGCTTGCTTGGCCCATTCTAGCCTTATTGTCCTATTATGGTATGTTTCAATATGTTTTAACCTTTCTTGCCCATTTTGGCCTCTTCCAGCTTGTACCAATCCATTTACCCTTCTTGGTCTATTCTGGTATGTTTTGGCCCCTTTGCTTGACCTATTTTTGCCTACTACCCATCCTGCCCACTTTGGCCTTGCCCAACATATTTTAGCATATCCTAGACCATTTCATCCCACCTAAGCCCACTTGGCCAACTTGGTATGTTTTAGCCTATCTTGGCCCATTTTGGCATGTTTCATCCTATTCTAGCATGTTCTTCCCATTTTGGCCTCTTCCAGCCTATCCTAGCTCATTTTGCTAGCCTTAGCCCATTTTGGTATATTTCGATGCCACCTAACCTATTTCAACCTATTTTTGCCTACCCAACTTTTTCTAAATGATCCTAACCACTTTGACACTACTAACATGATTTAGCTTATCCTAGACCATTTTAGCCCACCTTTAACCCACTCAACCCGTTTTGGCTCATCTTAGACAACTGAGTCCAATTTTGCCTACCTAGCTCATTTTAGCTCATTTTAAAAAGCCTAGCCTATTTTGGCTCATCCCAACCTACTTAATGGCAATTCCTAGACCATCTGACCTATTTTTGTTTGTTTTACTATTCTAGCCTTTTTGTCATGATCTGACCCATTGTTACTCACTTGGCACCTTTTGGCCTTCCTAGCATGTTCTAGTGTGTTTCATCCATCCTAACCCATTTTAGCTATTTTCCATCAATTTTGGAACATTTCAACCAAATTTGCCTATCTCAAGCACTTCTAGCCTATCCTAGCCTGACCTACTATCTTCTTCTCTCATTCTGCTATGTTCCTACATATTTTGTCTTGTTTTAGCCTTCCTTGAAGTCAATTGTTTGAATCCCTTCTAGCTAATCTTATCTTGCTTGACCCATGTTGTCCTATTTTTGCTTGCCTAACTAGTTCCACCATTCTTATCCCGTTTTGTTTTGATCCAGGCTACCAAGATCTTTCTCACTTGGTTTTATCCCTCATGGCCCATTTTTTCCAATTCTAACTAGTTTTGACTAGTCTTGGCCTGTTATAGCCAGTCCTACCCCGCTTAGCCTCTTTTGGATTATATTGGCTATCTCACTTCTTTTAGCTTTTTTTAGCCCATTTTAGGCTTCCCAACCTATTTTACCTTGTTCTAACCCATTTCAACCTATCCAAGTTGTTCAAGCTTTCTTGGTATTTTTTGGTATGTTGAAGCCCACCTTGCATAACCTAGCCCTGCCCAACCTATTTTAACCTATCTTGGCCCACTATTTGTTTTGGGTCACTTGGCCCATTTTAGCCTATCGCAACTTGCTCAACCTGTTCCAAGTTTTGGTCTTCCTTCATTCTAGTATGTTTTGGGCCATTTTTGGCCTATTTTAGCCCATCCCACTAGTTTTGCTCCCTTCTAGTTAGGTCGAACATGCTCGACCGTTCTGACCTACCTGACTAATTTCACCTTTCCTAGCCAAGTCAAATATTAGTTGGCCTATTTTGGCCTACTGATCTTGTTTAAGCCTCCCATGTTTTGGCCTTTCTAGCTCATTTTGGCACATCTATCCTATCCTTACTTATCCTAAATATTTTGGCTTTGCTTGGCCTATCTTGATTAATCTTACCTTTTTCAGACTTATCCAACTATTTCAGCTTATTCTAGTTTATTTAGCCCATTTTGGCCTTTTTTCAACCTACTCTACCTATTCTTATCTTTCTAGCATGTTTTGGTATGTTCTGATCCCTCTAGGGCCAACTTTGCATATTAAAGTCCACTTGGGCCATTTCTTCATATTTTGATATTTTGGCTTATTTTGGCCTTTCAACCCATTCTAACTAGCCTGGTGTATTCCAATCTTCCTAACTTTTTGTGGTATGTTTTGGTCTATTTTAGCTAGCTTTAGCCCATCCCTCGTACCACTTATTTTATTCCCTTCCACATTATCCATTTTGGCCCTTTATGGCCTATTTTGGCCTATTTGACCCATTTCAATGAGTCCTAACATGATCAATCCATTTTGACTTGTTTTGGCCTATTTTGCCCCCTTTGTCTATTTTGACTTATTTAAATCCATTCTAATTCATCTGGCCTATTTGAGTGGAATCATCCATTTTGGTATTAGCCTATCCTTACCTGTTTTGGCCTGCCTTAGCCCACTAGGCTCATTTCGTATTATTCTCACTTTTTTTTACCTATCATGACCCACCTAGATTATTTCTATCTATTTTGGCCCATTTTATCCTCCATTACCCATGCTAACCCTTTTCAACCTATTGGACCTGTTCTAGTATCCTAGCTCATTCGAGTATGTTTTGGCCTATTTTAGTATATCCTACCATTTTAGTCTCTTTTAGCTTATCTTAACCTATACAATCTATTCTAGCATGCTTGATTATTTTTTTCCTTCTTTGCCCATTGTAGTATAATCCAACTTATTTTATCCAACATGGCCTTGTTTGACATATTTTGATCCATTTGGCCATTTTAGCTTGTTTTGGTATGTTTTAGCCTACGTTGGCCTTTGTAACTTGTTTTGACCCACCCTACTTGTCTCAACCTACCTTGTCTATACGCTTTGGCCTACTTAACTTGTCCCTTCCTACCTCCTTTTGCCCCATATATTTCATTTAGCCTATCCAAGCCCACCCATATTATTTTAGGTTGTTCTATCCCATTCATGCTTTGACTTGTTTCAGAATATTCCAACATGTCTAGCCCATTCCAAACTTTCTAGAATATTTTGAACCCCACCAGGTCTATTTTAGCATTTCCCAGCCAATTTTGATCCCACCAAGCCCTTGTAGCCTATTTTTACCCATTTTAGCCCACTCTAGCCCCCTTGACACATTTTGGATAGTTCTTACCAATTTTGACCTGCTTGGCTCGTTATGGCCTTGTTGTCCTATTCTGGTACATTTTAATATGTTTTAACCTTCTTGCTCATTTTGGCATCTTCCAGCTTGTCCTAGTCCATTTGTCCTTCTTAGTCTATTTTGGTATATTTTGGCCCCCTTTGCTTGACCTATTTGGCCTATTTTTTCCTACTACCCATCCTACCCACTTTGGCCTTGCCCAACCTATTTTAGTCTATCCTAGAACATTTCAATCCACCCAAGCCCACTTGGCCTATTTGGCATGTTTTAGCATTGTTCTGGCCCATTTTGGGATGTTTCATACTATTCTGGCATGTTCTACAAATTTTGGCTCCTTCCAACCTATCCTAGCTCATTTTACCAACCTTAGCCCATTTTGGTATATTTTGATGCCACCTAACCTATTTCAACCTATTTTTACCTACCTAGTTTGTTCCAAACCATCCTAACCACCGATTCTACTAACCCAATTTAGCTTATCCTAGACCATTTTAGCCCACCTTTAACCCACTTAGCCCGTTTTACCTCATCTTAGACAACTGAGTCTAATTTGGCCTACCTAGATCTTTTTAACTCATTTTGAAATAGCCTATTTTAGCTCATCCCAACCTACTCAGTCTATTTGGCCTATCCTAGAAAACCTGGCCTATTTTTGTTTATTTTAGTATTTTAGCCTTTTTATCATGTTCTAACCCATTTTGACTCACCTGGCACCTTTTGGCCTTCTGGTGTGTTTCATCCATCTTAACCCATTTTAGCACTTTTTTTGCCAATTTTGGAACATTTCAACAAATTTTACCTATCGCAAGCACTTCTGGCCTATCCTAGCTTGAGACCTACTATCTTCTTCTCTCATTTTGCTATGTTCCTACATATTTTATCTTTTTTTGGCCCATTTCCTTATGTCACCTATTTGAATCCCTTCTAGCCAATCTTATTTTCCTTGACCCATGTTGGCTTTTTTTTGCCTACCTAACTATTTCCACCATTCTTAACCCATTTTGGTTTGATCTAGGCTATCTAGATTTGTCGCACTTGGTTTTATCCCTTATGGCCCATTTTGTCCAATCCTAGCTAGTTTTGACTAGTCTTGGTCCAATTAAGCTATTCCCACCCCGCTTAGCCTCTTTTGGTTTATCCTGGCTATCTCACTTATTTTTGCTTGTTTTAGCCCATTTTATGTCACCCAACCTATTTTACCTTGTTCTAGCCCATTTAAACCTATCCAACCTATTCGAGCTTTCTTGGCCTTTTATGGTATGTTGAAGCCCACCTTGCATAACCTAGCCCTGCCCAACCTATTTTAACCTATCTTGGCCCACTAGCCTTGTTTTAGGCCACTTGGCCAATTTTAGCCTATCACGACTTACTCAACCTGTTCCTAATTTTGCCTCCTTAATCCATTTTGACCTACCCAGTCTATTCTAGTCTTCTTTTATTCTAGTAAGTTTGGGCCCATTTTGGCCTATTTTAGCCCATCCCACAAGTTTTGCTCCCTTCTAGTTAGTTTGAACATGCTCAATCCTTCTGGCCTACCTGACTAATTTCACCCTTACTAGCCAATTCAAGTATAAGATAACCTATTTTGGCCTACCTATCTTGTTTAATCCTCACCTAGCCTACCTTGCCCTTTCCTGGGCCATGTAGTCCTTTTTAGCCTGCTTGGTCAATTCTGACTCATTTTAATTAGTTTCGGCCTTCTCAATCCATTTTGGTATGTTTTGGTTTATTTTTACCCCACCTAGCCTATTTTTTCCTTCTTAACATTTTCTAGCCCACCCTATCTATCATGACCTATCTTATGCATTTTAGCCCTACCCAATCAAACTATTTTGGTCTGTCCTAGTATTTTTTGAATGTTTTAGCCTGTCCTAGCCTGCCTTGGCTATTTCTATCTATTTTAGCCTATTCTAGCCTCCTCCATCTATTCCAAACCATTTAACTTCTTCAACCTGTTTTGGTCTATCTAGCTCATTCTTGTATGTTTTGACTTGTCTTGTTTATTTTGGTCCCTTCTATTCTATCCACTTTAGCCTCTTTCAACCTACCCAACTAGTTATGCCCTTCCCATCCCATTATAGTTTGATCCATCTTATCCTATCTCACATGTTTTGAGCCCTTATGGCCTGTCTCAATATGTTTGGCCCACACAATTCATTCTGGCCCTCTTGGCTTTTTTTGATCCATTTTGACCCACCTAACATATTATAGACTTCTTAGCCCATTTTGGTATTTTCTAGACTAATTTTGCCTTATTTGGATTATTTTAGCCTTCTTCTCTAGTTCCAACCTACCTATCATACCTAACCTATCTAGCTTTTGGCCTTGTTTAGATATTGATTCTAGAGCAACCAAAGAGATGAGAGGAAAAAAATATTGATTTCATAATCCAAACTATTCCATACATGCAGGAAAAGTCTCTTTAAAGGACAACACATCCTATGATATAAAAGGCATAGGTGATATAAAATTGTGACTTGGATCACACATATGAAAAATTAAAGAAGTCATATATTTTTTATGATTTACCTAGGATCTACTCTCAGTTAATCAAATACTTGACCACAACTCAAAGGCTAAGTTTTATAAGCAACAAGGATCCAAGTATGATTCATTCATGATAAAAATAAGAATTATAAGATCATTGCATACTAAAAAGGAATGGTAAACCTCAACAATGCTTCTAACATATAAAAAATTCCCATTGACAATAGAAAAAGTTATTAGTAAATTCAAGTTAGAAACAAAGCATCAACAAAATAATAATGTTGTCAAAGATAATCATTCTAAAGGAAAAGAGCATGTATTTGTTGCACATGCTCAAATAAGTCAACTCAATGACATTTAGTATGTTAATTATAGAATAACTAGACACATGAGAGGACAAAAATATTGGTTTCAAAATCTAAACTATTCCAAACATGTAAGAAAAGTCGATGGATGACACATCCTATGATATAAAAGGTATAGGTGACATAAAATTATGACTTGGATCACACATATGCAAAATCAAAGATGTCTTATATGTTCCATGACTCACCAAGAATCTACTCTCTATCAATCAATTACTTTACCACAACTTGAAGGTTGAGTTTGATAAGCAACAAGGATTTAAGGTATGCCTCATTCATGATAAAACTAAGAATTATAAGATCATTATATATGGCAAATGAATAGGAAAAATGTTTGAACTTCATATAATTCGTAATGTCAATTTAGAGTTAGTTGTACACTCGAATATATCTACATCACTCTAGCATCGTCGATATGGTCATCTAAACTATGGCCATTTAGCATTATAAAACAAAAATATGGTCAAAGATCTTCCTTCTTAAAGAAGTCCATATAGATTTGCACTTATTTCTTAGCTAGGAAGAAATATCAAGCTACTTTCAAGTATTTAGAATACCAAGTCAAAGCACCTCTTGATTTGGTCCTGTTGTGGAAAAATTTGAATATTCTTAAGGTTTGTCAGGCTATTCAAATTCCTTTTAGTCAAGCAAATATGTGAGCTTTGGTAGACCGACCACTTTGTCCTTGGATAGCTTGATGACTAAATAGGTCAGGTCTAGACACCCTAATATGAGTCTATTATGATGTTCCTTAAACAAATGCGCTCAACCAAATTCTAATTATTATATATGTGTAAAAACTAATGACCAAGCATATAATTGAAAGCATTTTAGGCATAAAAGTAGACTAGTGCCTTATCCATTGGGTTATTGTAGCATATTTTAATCATTCATGTGAAAAGGAAAGAAAAAGAAAGAAAGACCGATAAACCCACTTTCATTCGAATATCACAATCAATATGGATATTTAAATCAGCAAAGAAGCATTGCTTGTAGATTCAAATAATGTAATATACAGACAAGAAAACACACACACATTATACTAAATATATGCCAAAAAGTAGAAACCAGATGCTTTGTATTATATTCAAATTATAATGGCCACATTGATAAAGTCCAATAGATTGCTCAGGTCTTTAAATGAATACAATATAGAGTTCAACCCATTCAAATAATGTAACAAGGGAACTGTTATCTACTATCCTAATTATAGTGACAAATAGACTCTAGTTCCTTGAAGTAGCTCCTAGAAATGATCTCAGGTAGACTACTCAACTCTCGGCAATACTTGCACAAAGGTAGGAAGAACTTAATAAAATGGTGAAAACAGAGATAATAGAGAAGATACAATAACCTTCACAGAACACTCTGAATACCTCTCACAAGCTTGCTATGTGATTGCTTGATGATGAAGCTTGGCTACTTTGGCTCATTATATAACTAGGTTGAAAAATGTCATTGAGAAGGCTTGGTGCAGGTGTTGCCACTTGGACTATTTTTAGCCACTGATTTTATTGGGTGCCTTATAGGTTGGCTTGAGCTATCTTTCATTGACAAAATTGACAATACTCTACCACCTATTCTTGAAGTTGTTATTCTTGTTGTTTTGGTTCTTTGGACGATTTTGTTTGTTCATGGATCTCTGTTGTGGGGGTGACATCAGTTGTTTCTACTTGGTATTCTTTTGTAGGACCCACTGGGCTATCTTCTATTTTGTCTTCTTCTATATTTTTGACTCCTAAAAGATTAGTAATGTGTTTCCAGCATTCATAAAAAAATGTGGAGGTTGACTTGATTTTATGTTCAAAGCTCTTTATCTGATTGAGATATTTTTTTGTTAGTGGCCGATTTTGATTAGCAAATTGGATTGCTTCTATGTTTATTAAAGATAATTCCCTCAGCTGCAAAGCCAATTTCTATTCATCTTCTCTATCATATTTGAATTCCATTATTTTATCTATGATAAGTATTTCCATGTCGTTTGTTGTAGTCACTTCTTTGAGCATCTCGATATTTTTCAACCCCCTATCATCCAATTCCTTTGTCCACTCATATATGCTTGATATGGCATCTTTCTAGTGGGGTCTTTCACGAAAGTAGTTTTTTAGCTTTTGGAATTCAGTTTGACAATCATACACTTGACCATCAGTAGTGGTGATCTATTGCTTTCCAACCTAGGAGTATTCTTCCTTATATTTTTTGGTAGATAGGAGAGATCTTCACAGCTCTATGATCCATTTCTTCCATGAAAATTTTGATCTGTTGAGTTGTGTTAATGATTTCCAGAAGATGTTTGAATATGTTAGGCATTGGTTTGACTCAATATTTGGTTAATTTCACCAATCCTAACTTGAAATGATTAATGAGCTCTTCTTTGTCAATTGCTCTCTCAAGTAGGACTGGTGGCTTCTACTTTTGTAACTTATCCATTTCTTCTTTTAGTCTGCTTATCTCAGCCTAAAGTTCCAAATTCTCACTTTGCAATTGGTCTTTTTCAGTTTTTATCTGCTTGAATTGAATCTTTTGTGCTCTTAACTCTGTGAGTTCTTCTTCCATGACTGCAACTATTTATGTGTGAGCTACCAAATATACTTTCATCAATTCAATGGTATCCCCCTTCCACTTTACTTGTTTTGCTTTAGGATCAATGAAGAATTTTGAAGGCTTTTCTGGTAGAGGTAATGTGATAGTGACTTCAGAACTGGCCTGTGTGACATCTTGCTGAGACAATAATTATTAAGCGGCTTCCTTATTTTCACTCTTCAATAACCTCTATTAGTCGTTCTTCTTCAATGTTGAACTGTATATCAGTCTCCTTTACTTTTTTCAATATTATGGAATGAGAAATTCCAAAGGTTGAACCAGCTTCAATACGAGCTCTTTTAGTTGGTGAAGAACTAGGAGGAAAGGCTTCTTCAGGCATAAGTTCTCTCAAAATATTTCCTAGTCCTCTAGCTCGAGTGATTTTATTCATAACAATCAGGGGAATTTTTTACTTTTCATTATTCACTATCAAGTGCATAATATCCAAGCATATCGAGTGAGCTGCTTGTTCACATTTTTCTCTAGGACCTCTTCCCAAGCATACATAGGTATTTTTCCAATTTTATTTAGTTGTGAAGCCATTTACATTACCTCCCTTTTCACATTATCCAGGTCTCTATTTCCCATTACAATGTTTATTATATCTACATAATATTTGGTCCATACTCTGAGAGACACTTTTGGTATGGGGAATTTATACGATACCTCATAATCCATACCAAACATTCTTTGATAGAAATGGGTATTTAACATACATGAAGATTGTATTTCAAGTACTTTATCATTTAAAACTATTTGAGAGTAAAAGAGATCAAATACCTTGTGAATGGCTTCTTTGGTGATTCTTAAGACCTTCTAGTTCTTGTGGTTGAGAATGGCTTTTGAATCTGGGTCATACGCCACAGCTAGCCAGGAGAGTAGGTATGATGAATGGTGGACTCGCGGGTAGATAAGCTTCCCTAGGTTGCTATTCCATCTATTGCAAGATGGGTTGTCATCATAACATT
The DNA here is from genome assembly GCA_028583015.1 of Wollemia nobilis. Classification (NCBI taxonomy): domain Eukaryota; kingdom Viridiplantae; phylum Streptophyta; class Pinopsida; order Araucariales; family Araucariaceae; genus Wollemia; species Wollemia nobilis. Next base: position 93,159 of record JAQPPZ010000468.1, read on the forward strand.
TGTCTTTAGCACTCTAAAATATATCCTTGAGTAGAGTTTGATGCCTCCGATGATCTTCTTCAGTGTGTTTAAAACAAAATATAGTGACATCTTTGTATTCTTGTTTTTGTTCTTTTGTGATTTCTTTTACTGGTGCCATCTTCCCTAGAGATTCATGTTGTTTCTTCTTTATGGGTTTGCCCTGTAGCTCTTCATAGGAATAGGATTGTGATACTCTTAGTACTCTATTTGTAATTTTTACCTTGATAATTTGAATAGTTTTAGTAGGTTTCTTTTTGGTCAAGCTGGTAGCCTTCTTTGGCTTGCTAGAAGAAGCCATGGTGCAAGAATGCAATGTTTATTGTGCTTTCTTCCTTATGATTGTACTCTGCAAACTTTTAACTCATAAAGGTTCTACGAGGCACGTCGAAACTTGTAGGGGGTATTTGAAATAGTTCAAGAGTACTTCAACCACCTTTTCTTGGCCATTCAAAAATAATCATGCTTGTTATATTTATGCAACAATAATATTTAATAGAAGTTCCTTTTATGATTAGTCCATCGAGGCCTACATTTTTTGAGTCTCACTTTTTCATTGGTGCCACATCATCTGTCTCTCTTTGTAACCACAAGCTAGAGGCTCATTGTGGGTGTTTTGCTGATCTACGCGTGCGTCGAAGAGATATGATCATGCCTTGAGCCACCTTCCTACTTGGAATTGAAAGCAATAGACCTCAATTAATCTAGTTGTAGCTAGTGCTCAGCCTAGAGGTAGCACTCGTTCGTATAGGAGATAGCTGTAACTTTTGCACACTCTACTCTAGCTCGGGTTTGATTTGGCTTACCCACTAACATGAACAAAATGAGATCATTGAACTTAAGGTCGACGAGGTAGGGCATGACCTCAGATGAAAGATATGATGAGGGTGGGCATGAGATAACAACTCTCAAAAGAGGCACATATACTTAAGCTTATCTTCAGCTTAAAGTAGAGATGCCTCACAAATTTCATGCCCTAGATCTTAGGTAAGGATACAGAGGAGAGGAGAATGAAGATTCAACCTTCGAATTCACATTCCATTCATTTAAACGTAGCTAGGGCTCATATGGTAGCCTAGTTCTTGGTAGCTTATTTCATATCATAAGTGGTTTAGCTATTTTCCCTCTTGTTCAAGAGAGGATAGCTACCTAAAAATAGAGAGTGGATCCCCTTTCAAAATAGAGAGCCAGGCTTGACCGCATATAATGGTTGAAGACTCGAGGAAACATAGAATCGAGAGGAGGACATAAGGGTCTAGGATAGTAGATTCTAAATAACAAAAAAGAACACTAAGGAAAACAAGGTAAAATTAAAATTATATTAAAAAATTATATCCTTTATATAAAAGAAACCTAAAAAAAAAAAAATAAAACTTAAAAAACAAAAAAACCCAAAAAAAGATAAAAATAAAAAAATAAACCAAAAAAACCCATAAAAAACCCACCCAAAACCAAAAGAAAAAAAGAAAAAAAAAAAAAATCAAAAAAGAAAAAAAACAACAACAAAAAAAAAAAAAACAAAAAAATCAACTATATAAAAAGGAAATCTAGAACAACCCCCCAAAAATAAACATCCCCTCCCCCCCATCCCCAAAAAAAAAAAAGACCAAAAAACCCCCCCTTAAATTTTACTTAAGTATATAAATAAAAACCATAAAAAAAAAAAAAAAAAAAAAAAAAAAACCAACAATAAAAAAATAACTCCCCCATATAAAAGACCCCCCCAAAAAAAAAAAAAACAAACAAAAAAAAAACAACCAAAAAAAACCAACACCCAAAAACACAAAAAACCAAAACAACAACCTCCAACCACCACAAAAAACAAACACACCCCACAAAGAAAAAAACAAAAACAACACAAAAAAACTAACACAAAAAACACCAAACACACCCCCTTTCCTCCTTTTTTAAATCCACAAACAAAAAACCAAAACAAAAAAAAACAAAACAACCAACCCCCCCAACCTTAACCCACCCCCCCCCCCCCCCCGACTCTAGTGATATCTCTATAGGCATCCTTGATTTGGTATCTTTGGTAGCATCTATGATACAACATCTTTGAAGTCATATTACTTGAGTAATAATGATGAACAAGGCCTTTAAAAATCCAAGAAGCGCATCGAATCAAAATGATTAGGAGGGAGGGGGTTGTCCCCTAAGGGACCTAACAAATGGTCTAGTGCTTTAACGATCAATAATTCTGAATGGTGAAGGAGCATAGAAAGTTGAAGGAGCGTGGAAGGCTAGAAGTTAAAGGAGTGTGGAAGGCTGGAGGCTGAAGGAGTGTGGAAGGCTAGAGGTTGAAGGAGTATGGAAGGCTGGAGACTAAAGAAGCGTGGAGGGCTAAATGTTGAGTTGATCTCTTGAGTGTCAAGGCTAAAGGAGCGTGGAAGGCTGGGTTGGTTGAAGGAGCGTGGAAGGTTGGATTGGCTAAAGGAGCTACAACGAAAGGTTGGGATGTTGGGTGGAAGTTTGAGATGACTGAAGGAATGTGGAAGGCTGACAAGGCTAAAGGAACATCGAAGGCTGGGCTAGCTGAAGGAGTTGCAATGGAATGCTAGGATGCTAAGTGGAATGGTGGGAAGGCTGAAGGAGCGTGGAAGGCTACTTACAATGAGAAAAATAAAATTGCAAAGTGTGAAGGATTAGGGTTTTTTCTTGAAATACATCTCATATCTTTTAGGAGCCATATCTTCATGAAGAGTTATCTGATTCAGCTAATTCTTGCACCAACTTGTGTAGAATTTGAATAGCTTTAAAATGATGATTTTTTAAGTTGTAGTGATGATATTTTAAGTCTCAAAAAATGAAATTGCAAATATTTGCCAACTAGGGTTCAAACGATAGGAAGAGCAATGAAGGACTATGACTTCATCGAGGAAGGAAACTAGCAATTCATATTTGGTAAAGAAAACTATGATAGTGGGATGTTTTTGAAATAGTACTCTACTAATATGCAAGGCATAAATAATCGAGGTGAAGTTTTGGCATTATGAAAGGCTGCTATAGGAAAATATCAAGCAAGATGCTAAATTCTGGAGTAATTATATTCATACAGAAATTTGAAAAGATCCAAAAAGTTAAAATCAATAATTCAGACATTTTATGTAAAATGATGTAGGTTTCTATCTATAGCATCTCAATTGAAAGGAGAAGTGTATCTATTTTTAAACTCTCAAGCTCTAAAGAAGATAGATGTAATTTGTCAACGGTGGGTGACCCAAGTACAACCCCTTATTATCCAACAAAAAAAAAGAATGATTAGGAGGGATGATTTTGATTTATAATCATTGAGGGGTGAAAATGATGGGTGGGCTTACTAGATCCATGCATTCTTGATTGGTGTATCTAAGCTTGCTCTAGTTGAGCATCCATTCAATGGGAAACTAATCGATTCATTCATAATACTACTACCCTTTTAAAATAGAGAGCAAACCTTTTAGATAGCTCTTAGAAGTACTCCCCCCTCCTTAATGAATGACCTCCTTAAAATTAAAAGTGAAGAGCGAACATTACCTTTAATAATAGAGAGGAGAGTACAAACCTCTCTTTATTTGAAAATAAGGGTTTAAAAGGTTTCTAAAGCAGAAAACCTCTCTTATAAGGTAGAACTTCCCTCTTAAGAAATATTTCTCATATGGGGGCTTTTAAAAAGCTTTTCATGAAAAGCGATCCTCTTTAATAATGCTTCTTCAAGCCTCATTGATAGAGTAGAATTTTGCATCCCCATATTTTTGCTTACCTCACCAGCTTTTCAAAAGGGGGAGAGAGCACTCGCTTTTAAGCAAAATGGCATTAAAGTTTCAAGCTTTAATGAAATGATGAAAGAACTTACATATAGAATGTGAGCTGCATCCAAGGGAGAATACAAGGTGGGATCCATTGATCTCTTTAGTGGTCTCCCAAGTATATATTATATTAGAGTGTACAAGATTTTTTTAATTCATTGAACAAAACCTGTTCCTCTTTAAGGTCATTTATGACATAGGATAGTGGAGACACCATAATTGATGAGGGTAATCACCCCATTTTTAGAGTTGGTCAACTTGTAACAACTGGCAAGATAAGATAGATCGACCCTGAGGCTCTCTATATTCTCACTCGCTATGTAGTAGCGAGGCAGGGCAATAGGTCATCATAGCTTCAATCTCTCTCTATGATAGACAAGGTAGGCTTCTTTCTGTGGTGGTTGGGTGAACTACTAATTCATGAGGGAGGAGAAAGCATCGAATAGCAGGACTCAACCTATATGATCAATCCCAAGCTTTAGTCATGAGATCTTCCATCATGGCATAGAGGAGTTGGAAAATAGATAGAGAGCACTCACCCATGTGTTGTGTTATCATAGAGGCCCGCTCACCCTTCCATATTCCAAAGGCAAGGTGAAGCCCCAAGATCTGTTGCCCTTTTAAAATAGAGAGAGGCAAGAGTTACTTTCTTTAATAACCCCCCAAAAATGGATAATTGGTTGAATCGATAAAGGACTTTTAAGGTTAGTTAGGAGTAATATTCTCCACAATCCACCAACCAAAGTCATGCCTTTAAGAGTCCATTCCCTTAGTCCTATAGTCCCCATGGCATCATCCCTTGGTCCTATAGTTTGCATGGCTTAAGAGGTGAATGGAATGATAGTTTAGGGAGAAGGAATAAGATATGAAACCAGAACCTACCTCTTTTCTCTATTAAGGGCTTGAGTTGTAGAATATGCCAAATCTTGGACCGACCCACCTCTCTATTTTAAAAGGGTCGCTCTTATTCCTAGGTAATAAGGCTATGTAGCTCACTACTTCTTGGAAGTGGGGAAATCAGATTGAAGAACACTTTTGGATAAGCAAAAAATTTAAAGAGCCTCCATCAATAAACCTTACCTTTAGAAGGAGAGAGCAGGACTTCCATCAATCAAATAATTAGTAAGTAGTTATTCGTCTAGACCACCAAATTTTTAAAGAGCTTATGTTTCAAAGAAAGATGTCATCGTAGGCTTTTATCTTCAATAGGCCGAGCCTTTTAAAATATAGGGGAGAGGAGAGGTTACTTTCAAATTCGTAATGTCCAATGCTTTGAGTTCTAAGGCATGGGGAAACTATCATGTAAGTAAGGGATTTATTAGCTTCCTTCCAAAGCTTTAGATAGGGATAGAGAGCAAACCACCCTCCCCTTGGCTTTTAAAGGTAAAGGCTAGGCTTAAATAATAGCTCAACTCACTCAATACCACCACTTGCTTATGGGTGTGAGGGCTCAACCTTGCATGAGGATAGAGAGTGATAGAATCAGATAGAAATGGAAGGAGAATTATTGTTGAAAGGGTATTATATCAGGATGCCCAACCAATAAAATCAACTCTTAGGAAGGAAGGAATTTTCTTGGTTATGCCTTTAATTTAAGGTTTTGTGGAAGCTTGATTTACTTTTAAAGATGAATTTAAAAAATGGAAAGGAGTCTTGGAATAAACAAGTTGTTCTACTCAAATTAAAGAGGTGGATCTTCTCCCTTCATTACATAAATGTGGTCCTTGCCCTTGCCCCCTATTGGAACCATTTCTTGCATCCATAGTATTTGATTTTCACGCTACAAGAAATCATTTGACACCAACGAGCTATTACAGGCTCTAGTCAACCTGCCTCTTTATTCTGATTAAAATAGATACTGCTAAAGAAAACTTAACATAACGAGTAAGGAAACCCCAGTGGTAATTTGTGATTTTACAAACAATACACACTCCATATTTTAATTATACATTATCTATATAAAAATGACCAAGAAAAGGCAACGTAGTTATTATGCCTTATGTAGACCAATGCCTCTCCAATTGGGTTGTTATAGCAATTTAACAACATTTAGAACATGAACAGAAAGAATGGGAAAAAGAAGAATAAACACCATTAAACTCATTTGAATATCGTAATTAGTCTAAGGGTTAACCAACGAAATAAATGCTCACAATATATTTGAATATCATAACCTATTATGGGAAAACACACAGAACTGAAGACAAGAGAATGATAAAACTAAAACCTAGAATTGTATTAATTTCTCCAATAATAATTACATGCAGAGTTGGCAGAATGCCATTAAACTCTATTTTCAAAATCTTTAATACAATGAGAAAGCCTTGTTTAAATGATGTAACAAGACTTCGTCAATTCCCCTTTCTAAAATATTAGCAAGAAGAATCTCTAGACTTCAGGCTCAGAAAGACTAGAAATATTCTCATCTCTTCAAATGCAGTATTACCACAACTTGCACAACAAAGGGAGTAATGAGGGATGATAGAGAAACAAAATACACAATGGGAATACAACAACACAAGTCAAATGGGCACTCAAGTATACCTCTTAGCAAAAATGCTATCTCTAATGCTTGATGTAGATTATGACCTTGGATGTTTCCTTTTATAGATTCTAGTTCTTGAACCTGTTATTTTTGGCATGATCTTGGCCTTACACTTGTCACCTTTGGGTTTGATTTTCTCTATATGCTATCCAGCTATCGTGACCCTGGATTTCTTATCACATACTCTTGGTTAAAAGGGAGCTCTTATACTGAGTGGATTAGGCGATCTTTGTTTTTCTTCTTCTACACAGTTAAACGGTGAATCTATACATATATATAACTGGTTTTTTCCTACTTATCCTAGTCATTTGGTTATATTGTTTGGGACCAACTAGGCTACTATAATGAAATGTTAATATAAGATAGAGGGTGCCTCAACGTGACTGTGAAGAGAAGAGATAGAGTGTGGGTGGCAAATGGATGGCATTGATAACACGGTGGATATGAGGGAAGAAGGAGCAATGAGAGTTGATTTGCTTGATGGAGGGTGGAGAGATGGCCCTATGTGGAGTGGACAGTGACGATGGCCCAGGGAGAATGCCTATAAGGGGGAGGACAATGATAGGTAGGAGGAAATACGGAATGGAAAACAAGATTTGGAAGCACCTAAATGGCACTTCCATAACTATATTCTATCGAAGTGAACCCTCTATAACTATGTTCCATCGGAGTGTTGAGTATGCAGCCCTTGATGAGTTGGATCAATGTTTTACATCTTATGAATATGCAAAGTGGGAAACAACCATGTTTATGTATTTTGCACTCCATTTCCCTTTTCAGGGATCGCACTCTACTATATCCATTTATAAGTCGAGAGGGTTCATGCATGATCCCATTTTAAACCAGCTTATCTTGCTCTCCACATGGGATGTGATCACATTCAGTGGATATACAAAGATTTGATTTTATTCTCTTGCACAAATATCGTCATCTGAAAGGTTTGAATCACTCTCATTCTGGTATTGTCTGTGTGATTCTATTCGATAGTCTGCTTGTTTTGTATTTTGGTTACAACTCAAATTAGTCATTTCTTCTGGTCCTTTGCTGATACTTTTAATTCACCTTACAGAGGTTGTTCTTTCTTGCATATTGCTTATGTTCAATGGTTGTTTTCATGGATGATCTACCACCTTGTCCTTCGATAGGGATCGCTCTTTGAAAGAAGGGATACCATTTAAAAAGTGATCATCATTTTAGGGATCAATCGTTAGATCTGCTTATTGAAGTGTGTGCCCATCAATTTTACTAATATGCATGTTTGGTTAGCCATATGACAAAATAAATGTATACTAGAATAGGTTACATCTGCTAAGCGAAGAATTATGCACACTTAGCTTTAGGTATCTAATTTTCAATTAAATTCTACCCAAGTGTTAGTTATATAAAATGTTTGCATGGTGATTAAAAATTTCCAAGTTGCCATGAAAGGACTAACCCTTTAATCCATGCATTTAACATCTACTGCTTGATCAAAATGACGAGTGCATGTGTTCATCCGATTTAAAATAGGTGTTAGGTTTTTAACCATAAAAGAGGGTGAGTTAGAAACATATTAGACCATTAATTAATCTTAATTAAGGGTAGCATTAATCGGTTCTTTAATTGATTAATCATCCCAAAATTTGGTTGCCCCAAATTTTGGGATGATTCGATGCTTTTGAAAAATGTGCCTTTTGGCGTCATTGAGTATGTAGGATGACTGAGTCAACGTAGAGGTCGAACAGTGACTGTGGAAAACTCTTCGCCTAATTCCACAATGGAACCAATCAACCTGGAGGGCTTACCTATTTTGTGACTATACTCAGATGAATGAGTGATTGTGATATTAATTATCCATGTTTTCTTGCCCCATGGAAAAGGACATCAATGACTACTTTTGAGCAATTTGTTCTTGGCAAGGTTTCACTGTAAAATGTGAAGCACCAAATGTGATTGTGATCTTGGACAATGACCAATTGATGATGATCATGGGCAAGTGTCCTTATGGTAAGCTATTCATCTTACCGAATTGCATGGATTCCCATCGCTGTAATCGTCGAGTTTGTAGAATAACGCACTAGATACGAGGTTCACTTGTATGCTACTTGAACTTACCGCGATGGGAAGATAATGATAGATGAAATATGGTGATGGAAGCATGTTGGATGAAGAAATGTGATGATTTCACTCAATGTAGAGTTCACTTATGAATTGATGATGTTGAATGTAAATATGATCTGTTTTTGCCCTAATAGTTGAAGGGGTTTTTGATGATGTAAAATGAAATGATTTGTGTCTGTTCTTTGCCCTTAATAGATAAAGGGGTTTTTGATGATGTAAACTAAAATGATTGTGTCTGTTCTTTGCCCTTAACAGATAAAGGGGATTTTTATGCTGAAAAGGAAATGATTATGCCTATTCATTGCCCTTAACTGGTAAAAGGGTTTTTGATGATGAGAATGAAATGATTATGTTTGTTCTTTACCCTCAACATCAATAAAGGGATTTTTAGATTTTGTAAGTGTCCTCATGGTAATCTATCCATCCTACCAGATTGCATGGATAACCAGCCGCTGCAACCGCTAGGTTTCTAGGATAAACCACTAAATACAAGGTTCATTTATGAATGTTGCATAATGATAAATGAATGGATAATGTTGAATGTGAATGTTATCTATTTTTGCCCCAATAGATGAAGGAATTTTTGCAATTTGTAATATGTGATAAGTGTATTTGTTTTTGCCCTAACAGATGAAGGGGTTTTTAAAATGTGTAAACATGATGAATGTAGATGTTTTTGCCCTAACAGATAAAGGGGTTTTTGATGGTGAAAATAAGATGATTTGTGTCTGTTCTTTGCCCTTAACAGATAAAGGGGTTTTTGATGATGAAAAATAAAATGATTATATTAATGTAAGCAAAATATGATGTGCATGCGAAATGTTTATATGGATGACTAAGGCAAGCTACATGGTGAATATAAATGCAATGGCAAATGCTTATTTGGCTGATTAATGCAAGATAATGGTAAATGAATGCAAACTTTATATGATAGGAATGCATGTTGTTCATATGATCTTTTATAGTTCAGAATTTTCTTGGCCATTTTTGTTGTCCATTGTTTAGCCATCGGGGGTACCAAATTTGGTGGTGTTATGCAACTTGACAATGGAAGACATGGATGTTGACATGAAAGAAGATATGTAAAAAGATATGGATGTTGATATGGAAAAAGATATGGATGTTGATATGGAAGAAGATATGGATGTTGATATGGAATGAGTACTACAGGATTTTCAAAGACTCAAACATACCAGTGTCCTTAACCAAACCCACTAAGGTTGTTTAACTTTCCTTAGGACCAATGTGTGTGCAAGTGAGGTTCATGTACCAAATCTTGATCGTGACAATGACCCTATCCAATCAAGCACTAGTGTGTGTGCATGTGAAGTTCATTAACCCATTATGAGTAAATTAGGCATGACCTGTTATGGGGATGACCCAGAGGTTAACCTATCCTTATGTGCGGTCAGAGGTCTCTCTTTTTACGAGAGAGACATATCGTCTCACATGAGCTTACTCCACTACCAATCAGGCATTTATAGCCCCAGTGGATATTCACTCCATAGTCCAATGGGATTGATCTTTTAGGTCTTAGGGATGACTACCCATCCTTCTCAGGGACATGTAGTACGATCTTTACAACTTTACGGATCAGGGGTGTTTTGGATTTAATTTGTTAATTTTGTATAGAGATTTGGGGAATCAAATTCTCAACCGAAGTGTGATGAGAATGTTGATCCTATCCTTACTACTCTATGTCTTTATGTTTATGTTTGGAGAAAAATTGTGGTAGTGATAAAAACCACTATTTTTGGACTATGTTGCATGATGGGACAAGCGAGGGATATCTCCTTTTTGCCTCAAGGTGCTACCCAAGTATGGTACTAATCCTCCTTAACTCAAAATGTTCTTAAGATTTGAGGAATTGTGGTCGGTTCAGGATTGTATTCAGAATCAATCGGCAATGCTCAAGACTTTCGTAGTGTATAAAGAGTGTTTTTCGTCCTAAAGAAAATCAGACATCCATTTGGAGGTTGCTTGCTACACTAGTAATGGTTGAGTGACTAAAAATCTAGGCTTTGTGACTTTGACATATGGTATTGTTGGCTTATATCTTTTGCGAAAGTCGCATGATTGCTTTAAACTGGGTACCCCCAATTGTTATAACTTGACTTTTTGTTTATATCATCATTATTATGCAAGATCATTGAACATGGGATGGGATGAATGCAATTTATACAATGAATGAATATAACGAAGTGCATGGGAAATGTAATACCATGGCATATTAAATTGGCTTGGTTGATTAATCCTTTAGTTGGTTCATCAAAGCACGTTTGTCTGATCATGGAGGATCTGAGCGCTGTCCTAAGATTGTTTCAAAAATGTTCGGGGTTTAACCAAATGGGGTGCGTACCCTCATTCTCCTATTATGAAGACATTAAAACCTTAGGCTAAGATTGATCTTATGCTTGAAAGCTTTAATAATTCTTTTAAACACCCAAGGACTTAAGGGTTCATTCATTTTTATTTAAGTCCAAAAATTATGATTATTTTATAATGAGGGCTCATATTAAATTTGTGGACCATAAACCTTCTTTTAAAGGGATTGAGGTATTTGATGGTTCGACCCTTTTAGTGGACGTTCATTTAATTTGACCTTTATGGATTTATTTAGGATAAAACAACGGTTATAAAAGCAATCCATTAAATGGCTAAGGTTTGGTTCAAAAATCAAACATTGAAAGTCAGCTTCTTAGATGAAAACGCAATAGAGGCTAGCAACATTTGCTAAATTATTGAAGCCAAAAATTTAAAATTGGGGGTCTGAGATGTTGAGTCAATTTTGGCTCCAACAAGGCTGAAGGAGCGTAAAAGATTGGAGGCTAAAAGAGTGTGGAAGGCTAGAAGCTGAAGAAGTGTGAAAGGCTGGAGGTTGAAGGAGCGTGGAAGGCTAGAGGTTGAAGGAGCATGGAAGGCTAGAGACTGAATAAGTGTGGAAGGTTGAATGATGAGTTGATCTCTTGAGTGTTAAGGCTAAAGGAGTGTGGAAGGCTGGGTTGATTGAAGGAGTGTGGAAGGCTGGACTGGCTGAAGGAGCTACAATGAAGGTTGGGACGTTGGATGGAAGGTTGAGATGACGGAAGGAACATGGAAGGCTGACAAGGCTGAAGGAACATCGAAAGTTGGGCTTGTTTGATTATTAAAAAACAACTATAAAAATGTTCATCTTAATCAAGTCTAAAGTTGTGGTCTTAACCGTTGATAAATTACCTTTTTGTGACCGTTAACCTTATCCGATAATCAAAGAGCTTATTAAATTCAAGGTAATAAAATGTTCACTAAAGAGATCCCCCTTGACTGTTGAAATTGTTTGATTATTAAAAGGGGTAAAAATAATTAAAAAAAATGAAATTTCCACTAAGTCATTAGGTCTCTAATAAGATTGATCAAAATATTTGGGCCTAAATAGAAATAAAATAAACTTAAGGTTCAATTAAATCATGTGGGCAAAAGAGGGTATGTGCCCTCTTTATGGTAAAAGTCATGCAAGTCCGAGATCTGGATGGTAGCACTTCATCCCTCGAGATCTGGATGGATGTGCTCACATTAGCAGCCCAAAGGTTAAGTCAAGGAAGACCATGGTCAAAGTCGTATAACCTAAAGTCCGAAAGAAGTTAATTGATTAAAACCAAGTAAGGGTCATGTGTCCCCTTTGGTTAAATATCGAACAAGTTGATAGATTTGGATGGCTGCACTTGATCTATGGCTAATCCAACGGATACGCGCTCTATGAAATGTCAAATTATTAAAGTTGAAAAGTCAACATTGGTCATAATATAAGTCATGTGCCCATTTGATTAAGTGTCAAGCAAATCTAAAAAATCTAACGGATGCACGCTCACCAAGGGTGATCAAAGTTAACTATGAACTTTATTAAATCTTAATCCGAGGATTAATTATAATTAAACCACGTTGATAAGCATTATTAAATTCAGATTTAAAGCTAAGTCACATCATTCAAATTCTATAATTGAAAAGCATGCACATTCCCATATCTGAGCTGTTGCACTTAATCTCGATCAGATCTGACGGTCGCGCACCACTCAAAGTAACAAAACCTTAACGTTGGAGGGTTTGAGTGCCCAAAGATTAAATTTTAATTAAACTGCATTAGCTTTCGATAAGCATGATTAACAAGGGTCTTAATAAATTTCTAATCTATCCCTCTTCATTTAATAAAATATTAGTTGAAACTAAGGGTATGCGCCCATTGTTTAAAGTTTGTGCAGATCTAAAGAGATCAATGACCACACATAATCCTGAGTTGATCCAATGGTCGTGCGCATAGGAAGTTGACCAACGAATAAAGCATCCACTTGAGCGATGGATAAAGGGCTTGCATCTTCATCAGATCCCACGGTAGTGCACGATCTTCATCAAATCTAATGACAATGCTCTCCTGAAATGATCAAGTATTAACAAAAGTCAAGGTTTCATCGGTAAAGCAAGATCAAAGCATGATTAAATCTAGGCTAATCATGATTAGCAAGGGTCTAAAGCACATATTAAAGTTCCCCCCTTGGTATATGAAGTGTGCATATTCATCAGATCCAACGATGGTGCTCGACCCCACCCAAATCCGATAGCGGTGCCTTCTCAAAGTGATCGAAGGTTAATTCACTCAAGTTTTTTGTCGGATGCTTAATTAAAACATTTTATTAAAGCCAAGCTCCTTGCTTAATCAGTATTAAGGAGGGTCTAATACATTGATAATGACCCCCCTTTATTTTGATTAACCTTTACGCATTTTTGGAAGATTTGACGGGCGTGCGAATCCATTATTTGATCGAACGGTGAGTGCATGGGGAAATAATCAGTTGTTAGATGCTTATGTTTTAAAGGAAAATTTTAAAGTTTTAATTGTCGATTAAGCTTAATAAATCCTGAGTATGAGAGATGTTAACGTGCTAATTAATAATGCCTCACTAATAAGGTTCTTTAATCTTAAGGTTAAGTGTTTAGATCAAATTATTGCTAACCCAAGGTGTTCAAGGTTAATCAAGCTGATTTAGCATGCGTTTATATATAATTGGACTAGCGACCCTGCAAATTCCTAGATATAATTGGACAACAATGCTTGGGGTAAACCATATCTAATGATGAGTATTATTTTTAATGCATAAACTTTAGAAGGGTAAGTGTTATGGCTTAGGTGCCTTAAGTATTGATTAATCTCTTATTAAATTTTAATAATCAAACTTAGGCTAAGAAAACCCAATCACGATATATTCTTCCCTTGGATTAACAATCGTGCAGGTTGGAAAATCTTGACGGGTGCGTATCCTCATGATAAAATCTAACAACTAGTGCCTAGAAAGATGATCACTTCTTAACGGTACGTGTTTTAAGCTAACTCTTTTACAAGGCCAAGGTGGCAAAAAATTTATGAAATTTTCCTGTGAAGGTTACTACCACCACATTCTTAGTTCCACGTCAAAAGAAAGTGCATACCAATAACCAATAGAAACATTGTGAATGATTGCAAGTACACAAACCAAAGTCCTCGCAAATGCATAGGTCGAGGAAGATTGCATACCATAACTGTTCGATTTTAGAAATGATGAAATGGTAAGCATACATTGGCTAATTTCAAAAGGCAGGTTGTGAAACTCCATTAATGATACTCCATGTGAGATCAATGAATCCACTCCACCCTCAAGTACTTAAACCCCCACTCCCGAGCATCACTACCACCCTTATTGTTTCAAGCAAAGGACTTACAGAGTGAAGAACTATTGTCGATGAGCAAAGAGTTGGAAAGCATTGGGAGAGTGTGTTTTTATCTGTTGGAATATTTTTTGAGAAGCAAAGTGGTCACTTGGGTAAATATGTTCACGCCTAAGGATACCAAAGAGGCCATGAAATTTATCACAGACTAGTCACTG